>SEYY01011501.1:0-17500 GCA_009176605.1 Armadillidium nasatum | reverse complement strand
GGGAGTCATCATAAACAGGACGAAATGGAAACAAGTGCTGATCCCACTGACAGGCTGAGTCTACCAGGAACCTGAGAGAGAGAGAGAGAGAGAGAGAGAGAGAGAGAGAGAGAGAGAGAGAGAGAGAGAGAGAGAGAGAGAGAGAGAGAGAGAGAGAGAGAGAGAGAGAGAGAGAGAGAGAGAGAGAGAGAGAGAGAGAGAGAGAGAGAGAGAGAGAGAGAGAGAGAGAGAGAGAGAGAGAGAGAGAGAGAGAGAGAGAGAGAGAGAGAGAGAGAGAGAGAGAGAGAGATATATATATATATATATATATATATATATATATATATATATATATATATATATATATATATATATATATATATATATATATATATATATATATATATATATATATATATATATATATATATATATATATATATATATATATATATTATTGATCGTGTGTTTGCGAATTATATAATTTGCTTATTTTTTCTGAACCGTTTAATCTTTTTCTTTTTTTTATTAATCTAAAAGCCCTTTCTGCCACCCCTCAAATCTGGTACCCGGAGCAAGCCGGATCCCCTGCCTGTGCATCGTAAAATCTAGTTCTACTTTGGTTGGTGGGAATGGCATAGTAAAGGTAAGAGACGAAAGTCGCTCCCCCTACAAGGGAACCGAAAGACTTCGGAATTGGCACATGCCATCTTTTTAAATGAGCATGTTTGTCATCCGTTGTATATGAACAGAACTCCGGAGAGTAAATTGTACTTTTTGAAGCGTTATGACTGTCGTCCAGTTTGAAAATGACAGGGATCTTTTTCAGATGTGAAAGGGAAGCAATTATTAAGCTTCCAAAACCGGAGACGGCACGGACCAGGATGGATACATTCATCAGTGTCGCTAGTGTCACAGTACTTCCAAGTTGCCTCCAATGCATCTCAAAGGACGAGATGTCTTATAGCAGCCAGTAGTCGAGATGTAATAAAATGCAAATAAAAATAGAGGTTAGCAATCGTGTGAGCTTGTTTGTTACACCGCTTCTCAGTAATGACACCCTGCAAATCTTGGGATGGCTGAACTGATACGTAAGATTCAGTTACATGTAGAAGCCGGCACAACCGAGCTGTTCTAGATAGGGTAGTCCTAGCAACGGTTCCATTGTGTAGGACTATCGGTTGGAGAAGAGAAATACCAACCCTTTCATCAACAAGGCCATCAAAGCTCCTGCTGGTCACTGGTTTAGTTGGCCATAAAGAGATAGAATTGGGAGCCCAATTGATGGTAATATTAACCTTTCTTAAAAATAGTTTTTTCCTTCTTTTGATTTAGTTGTGAAAAATACCCCATAACAACCGTACAGCAATATATAAACACATATACAACCGAAGATGATTATTAGATATGTCTCAAGAGCTTAACCGCGTACATCTCACGTCCATAGCTCAAGAACCTCCTACTCTTTCCCCGAAACCCGGTACCATGGGGTGGGCAGTGGCGTCGGCAGAACCTCCCGTAACTCCGAGTCCGGGCCGTAAGTTGACAAATAATAGCTGTGCTCCACACATCATGATACGCCGAGTCAAATATATATATCAACTAACTGTGGCACAATTTCCCCTAGAGAGTGGCCAACTTAAGGTTTCCTGTAAGGAACGGTCAAGAGAACTGTGAAAACAACCGGTATGTTAACTTCCTCCTCACCCACGGGGAAAGGAGGGCAAGATGAGCACAAGATACATACAGGTAGCGCAGTCTAAAAACTAACAGGACTAGGAGGGAAGATGGGATTCATCCCGTAAGAAACAAGAATTACTTATGTTCGTACGCTTTGAAAAAGTGGGCGGTGGTTAATTAAGGAAAATCACTGGGAGAGGAGAGGGAAGAAGATAAACATAAAATATAATAACGACAGAAGCAATAAAAAACAATAGCGTTAGAAATGAAAACTAATAACAATGATGGCAAAAATAATAACATAATAATAACCATAAAATGAACAATAAAGACGAAAAGACAAGACAGTGGAATTGTGGAAGAAACAAACAAAATAAAAAAAAAATGTAAAGTAAACTCAGCAGACACCAAAGTGCCTGAGCCCCCTCTCCTCGACAAGGAGGTTTACTTCTTGAGGAGAATAATAATAATAATAATAATAATAATAATAATAATAATAATAATAATAATAATAATAATAATAATAATAATAATAATAATAATAATAATAATAATAATAACAATAATAATAATAATAATAATAATAATAATAATAATAATAATAATAGTAACAGAAAAGAAAATTCACTTTTACATTATCCTATTTAATCATTTGTCATAAAACTTTTTAATATTTTATGTCCTTCATATTTTTCAATGAATAGAAATGAAAGGATAAATGAATAAACATTTCAATTTGTATTGTTTATAAATTTTTTTTTATTCTCTGCAGGAATTTAAGTGATATGAAATATAAAATATTTTTAAAAAATATGATTACTGTTAAATTCATGATGATTTAAATGTATTCAATTTTCAAAATAAATACTATAATGATTAACATTGTTGAATACCTGTTGTAAATCCTGAAACACTGTAATCAGAAGGAATAACCTGCAAAACAGAATTATCACCTTCATTGGTTAAGACTAACATTTGTTCATCTACTTCAAAATCAATTCCATCTTCAATGCTACCTTCTAGCATTTCCATTTTACAAATACCATGGCTACCTTGACTATCATCAAACTGAAAAATTTGACTTTGCGAATTTCCTTGCGAAGACTCAAGCTGATCTACATTTAGGTCATAATTATTTATAGAATCCCAAAGCACTTCCAAATCATCTTTTTCCAATTTAACTGACTTTTTTTGAAATTGAGAAGCACATTTTTCTGCATGTTTTTCACAACATAACTTAATTTTAAAACCTTTGCCACAAACTTTGCAAGAATAAGGATATTCATTACCCGGATGCAATTTTTTATGAACATTCAAATCTTCTCTAGAACGAAATGCTGCCGAGCACAAAACGCATATATAAGGTCGCTTTTCACTATGAATACTCTCATGAAGAGCTAAAGCTGATTTTTTATTAAAAGTTTTGTCACATTTTGAACAAACATGAGAATCACTTTGATTATGCTTTTCCACATGTTTTCTTAGTTGTGTGCTTGACGAAAAGGATTTTGAACATACACCACATGAATAAGGCAACTCACCAGTATGAATTCTCTTATGACCGACTAAGTGAGATGACCGAGAAAAGGCTTTACCACAATCAGGGCATTTAAATGGTCTTTCCCCTGTATGAGTCCTTTTGTGTGCTTTAAGATTAGAACTCTGAACGAATCTGATACCACACAAGTCACAAGCATATGGTTTCTCTCCTGTGTGAATTCTTAAGTGAGATTTAAGGTTAGATGCATTGCTAAAAGAAGATTCACATTTATTACATATATAAAATTTGTCATTTGATGGATGCTTTTCTGACTTACTTCGTCTCGAGGTTTTTATAGGGGGAGCTAATGATATGACAGGAGGAGTTATGTCTTCTTGACAAACAGGAGAAAAAGAAAGTTCGTAAAAATCATTTCCTGCTGATGCTATATCTGACACATCAATTAATTGATCCATGTACACTGCATTTAAAGGTCCAGGATGGGAAATATTGAAACGTCTGAAAAATATAAATAAGTTAATAAGTAAAACAAAATTATCTTTGTGATATGAGAAGAATTTTATTTTATCATATATATATATATATATATATATATATATATATATATATATATATATATATATATATATATATATATATATATATATATATATATATATATATATATATATATATATATATATATATATATATAATATAAATTAAAACTCCACAGGAAATTAAAACACAAAATTTAAAAACAGTGAGGCTTTCGAAGGAACAACTGTCCTTCCTCTTTCAGGCTCAGGTTTAAACCTGAGCCTGAAAGAGGAAGGACAGTTGTTCCTTCGAAAGCCTCACTCTGTTTTTAAATTTTGTTTTAATTTTCCTGTGTGGTTTTAATTGTATAAAACAAAACACGGTTATTGTGTTCATTTTGTCTATATATATATATATATATATATATATATATATATATATATATATATATATATATATATATATATATATATATATATATATATATATATATATATATATATATATATATATATATATATATATATATATACGGTAGAGGGAAGTTGCGTTCCCGAGGTGATGAGATTAAACCCTAATGGGTATATGGGATGTGAAGGGTACTTCCCATCTTATCCTGGAGCCCAATGGTACGCTCCTTTTCGTGCTCACCTACACGGAGTCTACTCTCCTTTTACACACAATAAACACTATTACAGTCACACATCCCTTAAAAAAGAAAAAATGAATTATGGCGTTGACACTGGTAGTCTCGGAGAATCCAAGAGGGGTGGATTCCAAATATAGCCCCTCATTCACCCCTTCCCCATCAACACTTGGGAGTTAGTGGCCTCCGGTGATGGGGTTGGGGCCACCATGAATTTGAGGCCGGCTGTTCCGGATACACAGTCTGGTTTTTATTTATTTTTTTTTTTTCATTTCATTTCATTTCATTTCTGCAACATTCGAGGTCTTCAATTCAATTTCCACTTTGTTGAACATCGCCTCTCTTCTTCTAGACCGAAACTCATATGTTTGAGGGTTCTGATAGCAAACCCTTTTCTGTTTCCTCCTACTGTCTCTATTCTCAATTTTCAGCCAAAGGCAGATGTTGCGAATACGTGGGCAACGATGTTGTTTGTTCTTGTGGCTCTAATTTAGTCTTCCGAATTTTCCACCTTGTGGCTTAGACTCTCTTGCCATTCTACGACTAAATTCTTTTGTTTTGTTTATTTATCCCCTAATTCTACTACTATCCTAAATTCTTTGACTATCTAAATACCAAAATAGAGCACATTCTCTCTTCTCCTTTCTTTAAAATCATCATATAAGGTGATTTCAATGTTCAATACCGCCAATGGCTTTCTTCTAGTTTTCATGATACAGTTGGTGAACGTGCCTTCAATTGCGCTATCCAAAACGAACTTGAGCAGTTGGTGCAGCTCCCTACTCGTATCCCTGATCGTCTTGGAGATAAACCCAACATTCTAGACTTTTTTCTAACTTCCAATACATTTCCTTATACTGTCAAACCCTTTCCTCCTTTGGGTTTCTATGATCACCTTAATATCCCTCTATCTTCTTACCTCTTCAAGTTTTCAGCAGGAAAGAAACCATTCTATTGAAAGGAAACGTGTGTGTAATTTTGGTGCCGCAAGCTGGTCGGACTTGCGGTCGTACTTCTTTGATTTCCGAGGGGTCCCTCGGAGTGTGCTGAACGCATATCCGAAGTGATTCTCTCTGGTATGGAGGCGTTCATTCCATTTTATTTCCCTTCTATTAAACCTAACAAAACAAACCTTGGTTTAACTCTGCTTGTTCTTGCGGTATCCGCTGCAGGGATGTTGCCTTTAGGGATTACCGTCGTCTTCAAACTCCGGAAACTCTTGCAACTTATATTTCATCCCAGAGAAGTACAAAATCTATCCTTCGTATCACTAAAAACTTTTTTCTCCGTAGAAAATACAAAAATCTTTCTGGTTCCTTTTCCTCACGCTCTTCCTGGCATTTTGCAAAAAATGACAACTCTAACTTTGCTTCTTCCTCTTTCCCTCCTTTAGTATCTTACGATGGCTCAACTTCTGCTTTACCTTCTTCTAAAGCTGAACTTTTCGCTCAAACTTTTGCTTCTAATTCAACTAAGACGATTCCGGAACTATTTCTCCTCCTTCAACCCCCTCCAACTCATTTATGACTAAACTTGTAATTTCTTTTAAAGACGTCTCTTCTGCTCTCTCTGAACTTAATACTAAGAAGGAGTACGGTCCTGATGGTATTCCTCCTGTGGTTTTCAAAACTTGTGTCCGAGCTTGCACCCTGCCTTGGTAAACTATTTTGTCTTTGTGTTACTACTTCAGCTTTCCTTTCTTGCTGTAAACGTGCGCTCATTCAGACTGCCAAAGAAGGGGGATCACGCTCAATCCTAAAACTATCGTCCCATTTCTTTGACCTCCGATCTCACTAAAGTTTTCGGATCTATCCTTATCAGGAAGATTTGGAAACATCTTAATTTTTCTAATATTATCTCTGATCACCAGTAAGGTTTTCGTAAGAAACTCTCTACTGGTGGTCTTTTTTCCCTTTTATCTTACTCTTGGTCCTCCACTCTTCAGTATTTCGGTGAATCTTTTGCTGTGGCGTTGGACATATCGAAAGTCTTCGATAGAGTCTGGCACAAAGCTTTGATTTCTAAACTTCCCTCTTTCGGTATTTATCCTTTCTGAAATCTTCTCTCTAATTTCCTTCCCGCTCGTTCTATAGCAGCTGTTGTAAACGGCCATCGTTCCTCCTTTAAATATATTAATAGTGGTGTCCTCAGGGTTCTGTCCTATTCTCAACACTTTTTCTACTTTTCATTAATGACCTTCTTTCTATTACTTTATCTCCAATCCACTCCTATACTGATGACTACACCCTTCATTACTTGTTTCAGTTTGAAAGACGTCCCTCCCAACAGCAGTTAATAGACTCGAGAAGGGAGGGTAGCCTTGGAGCAACTAACATCTGATCTTTAACGTATTTCAAATTGTAGCAGAGAAAACATGGTAGTTTTCAATGCCTCATAAACTCAGTTAAACCATCTCTCCACTCAGCACAATCTTCCACACAACTATGATATCTTCTTCGAAAACACACAACTCAAACCTTCATCTGTTCTATATTTCGGTATTCATCCTTTCTGAAATCTTCTCTCTAATTTCCTTTCCAATCGTTCTATAGCAGCTGTTGTAAACGGCCATCGTTCCTCCTTTAAATCTATTAATAGTGGTGTTCCTCAGGGTTCTGTCCTATTCGCAACACTTTTCTAATTTTCATTAAGAGGTTGGGTGTTCTGAGGCGCCCTCAGAATTACTTCACGCCACTCCAGTTGCTTGCTCTCTATAGGGGTGCTGTTCGCCACTGAATGGAGTATGCTTCAAACATCTGAGATGGTTTCACTCATACAGCTCTCCTTGAGAAGGTGGAGTCTAGGGCTTTTTGTCTCATCAACTCTCTTGCTCTTCTCTCTCCAATCTCTTTCTGCCCGTTGAATTGTTGCGTCACTCTCTCTATACTATAGCTATTACAACGGACACTGCTCTCCTGATCTCTCTCATTGCATACCTCCTCCATTGAAAAGAGCTCGTACGACACGCCTTTCTTCAGTCTCATCCTTTCTCTGTCCAACTCTCTGACCCCAGACTTAACCGGTATGCTCAAAATGCATATGCTCTACTGGTAAAGTCTGGAACACACTCCCTTTATCTGTTTTGACAACTTCCTATGACTTACAAACTTTCAAACGCCGTGTATCTGGACATGTCGGCCTCCATCGACAAGGATAGTTTTTCCAACTCTGGTGGGAATTGGTTGGCCTCCAGCTTTTGCCCACCAGAATGAATATATATATATATATATATATATATATATATATATATATATATATAATATAATATATATATATATATATATATATATATATATATATATATATATATATATATATATATATATATATAAGAGTATGATATTGAGGAGAAAGTACAGGGAGGTATTAGAGCTTTATATCGGAATAGCAAGGCATGTGTGAGAGTGAACAAAATGGAAACTGAGTTTTTTGATGTAAATAATGGTCTGAGACAGGGTTGTGTAATGTCTCCTGGGTTATTTAATTTATTTATTAATAAAGTGGTTAGTAAAATGGATAGGGTAGGGAAAGGGGTGAGAATGAGGGAACATGATGGTATGTGGGACGCAAATGTGTTGATGTATGTGGATGATGTGGTACTTTTGGCTGAAACACATGAAAATTTGAAAGTTTTGGTGGATGAGTTTGTAAAGGGTTGTGATGATTTGGGCTTAAGAGTAAATGCGCGTAAGAGTACAGTGCTGTGGATGAAAAATAAGGAAGGAGGGGAAAGGGGTGTGGTTGATGGAGATGATTTACATATCAAAATAGGTAGGGAGAAATTGGAGATAGTCACTGTATTTAAGTATCTGGGGATGATTTTTGGAGAGGCTGATGTAAGTATGAGTGATGAAGTTGGTCATAGAATAAGAGAAGGGGAGAAGGTGTTAGGTGGTTTGAGGGATATTTGGAATAGAGGAAGGTTACCAAGGGAGGTGAAGGTGAGAATGTTTGAGGGATGCTGTATACCAGTGGTTATGTATGGGAGTGAAGTATGGAGGTTGAACGCTAGAAAGAGGAAAAAAATAGAAGTTTTCGAAATGAAAGGTCTGAGAGTGGTTTGTAGAGTTGGTAGAAAAGATAGAGTCAGGAATATTAGAATAAAAGAAATGTGTGGATGGAGAAAGAGCTTGGTTGAGAGAGCTGAACAAAGTATGATGAGATGGTTTGGACATGTTTGTAGGATGAATGAAGAAAGAATGGCTAAAATTTGTTTCAGAAGTGGAGGGTGTAAGAGATAGGGGGAGACTGAGGGAAAGTTGGATGAGTAATGTCAAGGAGCTGTTAAGGGATAGAGGGTTGAATTGGGAGGAGGGTGTGCGGTTGACAGAGGGTAGGAATGAATGGAAAAGATTGGTGAAGAGGTGAGTGTTTGGATGGATGTGGCCTGTGATAGATACCACCCCACGATTGTGGGAAAGGTTGTAAGTAATATATATATATATATATATATATATATATATATATATATATATATATATATATATATATATATATATATATATATATATATATATATATATATATATATATATATATATATATATATATATATATATATATATATATAATATATATATATTAGAGATGGAGAGATACCAATTTTTTTTTCTGAACTCAAAAAGGTTGAAGAAAGATTGAAAATATTCAATGATCATAAAATTTAGGTTTTCTGGTATCAGTAATACCTAGTTATTTTGTACTCACATTGTTAAGCAATACTATTGATAGGTGATTTAGTGTTGGTGCCACCAAGACTTTGAATCCGACTTGCCCTAGTGGATGGTCTATTTTCTTCATTAATTTCTGCAACCTTCCCAGTCTTCAATACAATTTCCTAACCTCTTATTCTTGACAGAAACTTCAATACTTGAGCGTTCTGATAACAAATCGTTTTCAGTTTCATCTTACTCTCTCAATCTTTAACTTTCAGCCAAAGGGGGTTGTTATGCATATGTGTGCAACAATTTTGTTTACTCTTGTGTCTATAATCTGAATTCTGAATATTTCACTTTGTGGCTAAAGCTCTGTTGCCATTCTGCGTCTAAAGTCATTTGTTCTGTTTATTTATTTTCTAATTTACTGACTATCCTAAATTCTTTTGACTATCTAAATTCCAAAACAGAGAACATTCTCACTTCTTCTTTCTCAGAAATTATCATATTAAGTGGTTTCAGTGTTCACCGCCGCCGATGACTTTCTTCTGGTTTTCATGATACAGACTGTAAACTTGTCTTTCAATTCTCCAACGAAAACGACGTTGAGTAGTGAGGGCAGTCTCTTACTAGTATCCCTGATGGTCTTGGAGATAAACCCAACTTTCTAGACCTTTTATTAAACTTTTAATCTTTCTCCTTATACTGTCTAACTCTATCCTCCTCTGGATTCTTCCAACAGCTTTTTTATCTCTGTATCCTCGTTTATCTTTTCAAGTCTTCCGCGTATTTCAAGGAAACGTTTGTGACATTTCGGTGCCCAAGCTGGTCGTACTTCTCTGATTCCCTGTGGAATGATTATCGCTTCCGTGGGAGAGGTCCCTACGCCTGGGCAGAGCTCGTTAAAGAGGTGATTCCCTGTGGCACGGAGACTACATTCTATAATCTTCCCCTTCTACTAAATCTTACAAACCTTGATTTAACTGCTTATTCTTGTGCTATTTGCCGTAGGGCTGTTGCCTTCAGGAATTACCGTTGTCTTCAAACTTCTGAAAATCACACAATTTCCATTTCATCCCAAAATCGTGCAAAATGTTTTTGTTATTTACAACGCCAAAAACTCATTTCTCATTACAAAATGCAATAATTTTTCTGACTCCTTTTACTCTCTTTCAGGCAGTTTACAAAAATTATCAACTCAAACTTTGCATCTTCCTCTTTCCCAACACTATTTTCTTTCAGCACAAATGCTGTTTAATCTTCTTAAAAAACTGAAGTTTTTTCTCAGACTTTTGCTACCAATTCAACTTTAGATGATTTCGGAGCTGGACCTCCTCCTTCAATCCTCCACCACCCTATACTTATTTAGGTTAGGTTAGGTTAGGTTAGGTTTAGGTTAGGTTAGGTTTCTAAAATTGTAATTTCTGAAGAAGTCCATTTATTTTCTCTCTTAGCTTTACACTAAGAATGCATAAGGAACTGATGGCATCTATCCTGCGGTTCTCAAAATTTGTGCTTTTTAGCCTGTACCCTGCTTTGGCAAAAATATTTTGTCTCTGTCTTTCTACTTCAACCTTCTCTTCTCGCAGTAAACGAGTTCTCATTCAGCATGTGCCAAAAAAGGGAAACCTCTCCAACCACTCAGATACTGTCCCATTTCTTCAACCTCCATTCTTTCAAAAGTTTCCTGTTAGGAGTTGGAAAGATCTCAAATCTTCTAATCTTATCTCTGATTGCAAGTATGGCTTTCATAAAAAAAAGTTTTACTGGTGATTTTCTTTCCCTTCTCTCTGACTCTTGGTCTTCCTCCCTTCGGCATTTCAGTAAATCTTTTGGTGAATGTTAACTATTCTACTCCTTCCTTATAATTAAATAAACATCAATTAAATTTATTTCTAATTTTCTTAACCTAAAATTTCAGTGCTTTTTTCCTCTTTACAAATTTTAGACAACTCCGGCCCTAGTCAGTCCCTAATGGGCACAAACTACATACCTGGATACATACAAACATGCATATATATAATCCATGGATACATACATATGGATACATATGCCTGCACACACACACACACAGATACACAGATATATACATATGCCCAAAGATGCATATATCCACATGCTCACTTACATAAATACACACCTACAAATATACAGACAAATATATATATATGGAGACACACATAGATATACAATACACACACATGTGAGCATGTGGATGTATGCATCTTTGGGCATATGTATATATGTGTATCTCCGTATATTTGTGTGTGCATGCATATGTATCCATATGCATGTATCAATGGATTATATATTTGCATGTTTATATGTATCCAGATATTTAGTTTGTGTCCATGTATGTATGTGCATATGTGCGTTAAACTTCATGGTGTGCATGTGCTTTGGTCAAATGTTCATTAGTTTACTCTATAGTATGTAAGTACATAAGCACGTTCTTGAACATAGGTTTCACCTTTTCATTCACAAGCAATTCTCTCATTACAGTTTTCGTCTCTGCTGTGTCATATTGTTCGTTAATTACCATTAGCCTTTTATTTTAATTTTTTTTTTTTTTTTAATCTAAAGGTTTGTTATTTTTATTGTTTTTTCTGTGTTATTGATGTATTGTTCTTACTCTTTGTAGCTATCTTGAAAAGCATCCTAGTTGTGGACTGAAACATTGATTATGTTTAGATTAATGTCAAGTGCATTCAATTATTATTATTTTGATTAAATGCTTTATTTTATGTCTATATAATTTTCTCATTATTATGCTATATTCATTCTTAGCCATCTTATTTATAATTAAAATAAAGCTCAAAAGGAGCAATTCCATCTACAACTATATATAATATATATTATATATATATATATATATATATATATATATATATATATATATATATATATATATATATATATATATATATATATATATATATATATATATATATATATATATATATATATATATATATATATATTAATTGTATTTTTCCTCAGATTTCTGTTCTATCTCCTACTTTAACAACGACCACCTCAGCTGTACTTCTAACTCTGTTCATTCTTATGCTGATGACTCAACTCTCCATTCTTCAACACATTTCAAATCTGCTTCCTCTTTTGCTTCTCGTCTTTGCCTTTCCAATTCCAATCTTGCTGATATGGATGGGATTTCCCAGTGAGTCCACCGCAACCTAGTGAAATTCATCTCTTTGAAAACTCAACTTTACATCTTGCTCTCAAAAACAAATCCAAACTTTCTGATCTCCTTCGATGGCTCTCTCATCTCACCTGTGAACAAAAATATTCTTGGTCTGAACATAAACAATAAATTATCTTGGAAACATCAAATCACAAAGATTCCTAAGGTAGCCTCTAAAAAGCTGATTTCTGTTCACATTGTAGGAATTTTTTTTCTTCTAAACAGATACTCCAATTATATATGGGTCTATCAATCATTGCATGGAGTACAGTTCTCACATTTGGATTGGTTCGGATTCTACCCTTCTTTAGAATAAGGTTGAGTCTAAGGCTAGAAAACTAAAAAATTGTACCCTACTTTCAAACTCTCTTGACCTCTTTCTCTGCGAGATGCAGTTGATGCACTCTCTCTTTTCTATGGGTACTACAACAGATGGTGCTCGAGGGAGCTGACCTCTCGCATTCCATCACCATTGCATTGTCCTAGCAGCACAAGGGGTGCCTTGCTTGCAAATGAACTTTCAGAGTGAGCATTGCAAACTTAAGGCTTGCACGTTGTGGTACCTCCTAGTTTCTAGGCAACACTTCTGTGAAACTCTCTATCTTCAGTTTTTCCTGCTGTATTTAAAAGAACCTCTCTAAATCCTCTGAGTGCGCCCAGCTGAGGGATCTACATTAGGTTCGGGATTGGGTAAGGTTTATTTTTTTTTTTTATCCTTTAATTATACCCCATCTGTGAAAAGGGCTCTGCCTGTGAGTGATGGTAATATATATATATATATATATATATATATATATATATATATATATATATATATATATATATATATATATATATATATATATATATATATATATATATATATATATATATATTGTGAGCATGGGCACAATTTTTGTGTGCTCATGCTAATAAATTTTTATTGTTCCAGAAATAACTGGCAAGATGTGCAAAAAGGGAAAAGGGAAAAGAAGGGAAGATTCGGAAAAGGAATCATAAAAGATAAGATAATCTTTTTGTTTATTGTCTTTTTAGTTCTGATTACTAATTTCTGTTATGTTTCTTTTTCTTTTAGATTCTTATATTCTTAAATTTATAAATAAACAAAATTAAGACAATAAAGAAAAGAAAAAAAAAAAAAAAAGTAAATTCGAGGAAGAAAACTTTATAGCACATTTCATTGCTTCATATTTGATCCACTTTCTGGAGAATAGTTAGTCTTAGTGTTTTAATTGTTAGTTCTATGTAATATAATTAAAATTAAACATCTTATACAAAGGAAATATATTTTTCGTATTACCGTTTCCAAGTAGGTGACTGCATAAACAACCAGTTTCCTATTTTTCAAAGCCAGGAGTTGTGTGCTAACTAGAAAATAATTCTGTTCAACATTCAATTAATAAATTTAGAACTCAACAATAACCAGTTCTAAGTTATCAGTCAACTTCTTAGTTCTTCTTCTTTTTGTTGAAGTGATGTGAGGTGTCTTCTTAGTTGACAAACAGTCAATTGAGAAACCAATATATTCGTCAGTTTCTCTTCAAACCAATGCCCTAATTTTTACTGTTTCCTCGTTCATTAAAATTCTTTTTCTACTGTTCGTACTTGGACAACGACCTTGTTCATTATTCATTATCAATCTTTCAACAATTAAAGGAATTTGTTTTTTTGTTTTTTTCAATGAACCTTCCATTGTTTTGAAATTATCCTAAGTCTGCCGAAGCTGTTCCCTTTGGCTTTTGGTGATCCCATTGCCCTTGCAACGGTCTTGAGTTCAGCTGATCGTTGGAGCCAGATAGCATCATCAAATCATCAACACCATCCATCCAAAGAGGACAGTACAACCACCTCAAATCATCAACACCGCCATCCAAAAAGGCTGTTACAATACAACTTGGATATGGAACCAACCCCCCCAAAAAAGTGAGTGTTCCTCAAATTATTATTTTCTCTTGTTTGGTTCAAATACAGTATATATATATTTAGAATGAAGGTTGTATTGATTTTTGAATAAATATAATTATTTATAATAAATGATAAATGATATATCAATATTATGAATGATATATCGATTATTATAGTATCGATCTTGCCGGTATTCTTGCCAGTATGACAATAAGATAAGAGAGATAAGAACGAAAACGTTTGTAAAACACCACGCTTGTGATTGATGTGAATTTGTAAATAATTGTGAACTAACTTAAATAAAATAAAAATATTACTAAAGAAGAAATATTTTTCTATGCCAACTAACAAGATATTAGAAATAAGATAAAATATACCAGAACAAGGTAAGAAATAAATTTTTTTATATATCAAAAAGGACTGAGGCACAGAAAGACCTCTTCGGCGAACTTCAGAATGAAGTGCCTCCAGTGGAAGTTCCTCTTGCAGAAGTCCTTCCAGAAATCCGTTACCTCAATATAGGAAAACACTTATGATCCAAGATTTACCACACTTCAACAAAAGAGACATCTAAAAGTGGTTGCAAAAAATAGAATGGTTTTTCCAGCTTTATTTTGTGAACAAGCCTATCGAGAGAATTCAACTTATAGGACCCTTGTTACCATCTGCCATTATATCCAAAATTCATCCACCTATAACTGAAAATACTTATGCAGAATTAAAAAAAGTGTTGAAAACTTCTTATGTTCCTTCAGCCCGGGAAAGAGTTGAGGACTTATTTCAACAGAAATTGAAACCTGGTGAAAAACCATCTGAATATTTAAAAAGAATAAGGCTGTCACTTGGAGACTCTGCATTTGAAGTTATGATACAAAATAATGAAACAGTAGCAAAAGAAATGTTCCTTCAAGTATTACCTGAGGACATTGCAGCAATGCTCGAAGTATTAACTGGAGATCTATCAATTTATAAAATGGCCGAGGCTGCTGACAAACATATGAGTCGCCGAAGCAGAATTGCAGCAGGTCATTACCGCAATGATTCTGTCAATGCCATAAGCACTTTTTCTACAAGAACATCAAGAAAACTTACACCCCCACCTTCCAATTCCTTCATCGTTCGTGAATTTGCTAAAATATCCACTCAAGTTGCAGAGTTAATTACAAAAGTAGATCTATCAACACAGGTACAGTCGTCCACAGGAGTTCGTCCTTCATTATTGATACACATTCATTTTAAAAAAAATGGCGGTGATGGATTTATCATTTACAGAATAACCAATGAGAATTTAGTTAAACTCAGCCCAAATTTTTTATTTTCTTTTAATGTGGAATATATGATTTATATAAAGACACAGTAAAAATTGAAATTCTAGTGGAACGAAAACATCCTTTTACACTTCTTATTATAATATTTGATCTAACATTTCATTAATATTGGAAATAAATTTACCATAAAATTATTTACGAAATGATCAGGTAACTTAGAATTGTAATTAATTTAAACCAGAATGGAAAATATTGTTTTGTTTTATTTAATGGTTTTAGATGGGGTTCGTTATATATATATATATATATATATATATATATATATATATATATATATATATATATAATATATATATATATATATATATATATATGCCAGACTTCGGATTGAGCCAGCACCATATCTTAAAAACTACTGAGCCTACATAAAAAAGAATTACATTTTTAGAATCCTTGTCGAATTTTAGGTAGGAAACATTGGGAAATAAAAAATAAATTCTTATAATAAAAAAGTTTATATAAGTAAAGTTTACTTATTTTTATCTGTCGCGAGAATCTTACGCCTGTCAATGTCCGTTTTTTTCAATTTTTTCGAAATTTGAAAAAATGGGAAATACCCCATTGTCGACAGGAAAAGTTGTTTACAGTATCATCATCAATCACTGGTCGGGGGGTACGGGGGGTAGAGCCCCCCGTAGACATATGTTCAGCTTAACACCAAATTTTAGTTTCTTACGTCATTACTTGTCGTTTATTACGTTAAAAGGGAGAGTCAAAAAAGTTATTTGTTTTAAACTATTTTTCTAGTTTTCTTTTTTTTTATCATCAGTAGTACTGATGATCATTACACAATCAGTTATTTATTTTAAATTATTTGTTTTATGTTCATTCTATGTCTGTGTTAAATGGAAAGATGTTTTTAATTATTTTTATTTTTCAGAATATTGATTTTTATTATTTTTGAATTTATATGTTTTACATTCAAATATTAGGCCTCCACCAATAGGGAATTAAATTGTTCATACAAGGAAAAAGCCTTCAATAAGGTAAAGTTGTATATACTTATTATATTATGTAACGATGTTAATTATTGACTCTAATGTGTATAATGGTAATTGTAACACATACCTAATATTAATGGGATAAAGATTTAATAAAACCAATCTCCATAGGCTTCTAGTATCGGGACTAAATTATACAGAATCCAGTCCTGGACACCTTGTGAGACCATTACAACCTGTGGACGTCTAATGCTGGTTGTCGACCATTACAGCCTTGTATCATTACCGGATCCCCAATAGTGAAGCATCCATTCAGTATCTTGTAGCATTGAAGAAGAAAACAAGATACTATATACAAACCAAAAAATTATACAAGGAAAGGAAGAGGGAAGCCAGCTACAACTACCAAATTAGATAAGCCAAAAATATTATATAATCTTCTTCCAACTCCTGTATTTCATCACTAACAACTCCACTTAAGAGGAAAATATTTCTCCTAGTTTAAGTATTAACTGACACAGCAAGTTGTTGCCAATTCCCAACACTATCCCATTAATAGAGGTTAAATACCGGACATTCCTTAATAAACAAGAGTGCAAAATTAATGACAAAAAGAGATAAACTATAAAATTTTGGTCTGTTTTAAATATAATTCCATTTAATAAAAGTTAAACTTATTCATTTTAATAAATTTTTTTTTTGTTTGATTAGCAATTCATCATTAAGTAAATGTAATATCAGTAAACATTTCTTTTACTATCCCTCATCCCTTATACTTTAGTTAAATTGTTTGATTGATAATAAAACTAGGTTCGTTAAAGTTAATTGACTAGTGCAAATAGTGTCCCATATAAACGCGCAAATCTTGTGATAGGTTGGTCCCTTTTTCATGGCTGACGGATTTGAATGTAATATATAGGTGTTCCATCAAATCTTGGGTCATTTCCCAAAAGTCCTGTGTAGGCAGGTTAGTTCATTCACAAGTTCTAGCTCTCCCTAACATAGAATAGTTTCTTTGGCACCCAACGTGGAGCCTTCCTCATTCAACCGCTAAGAAGGTTAACACCACTGGAAACGTGAGCTTCGCCATATTATCAACCACGGGAAACCGTGAGACCCAAAGATAGTCATATCATCACTTACG
>SEYY01011500.1:35000-46745 GCA_009176605.1 Armadillidium nasatum | reverse complement strand
AAAAACCAAAAAAAAGAAAAAATGTATTTCTAATAATATGTTCACACACACTACATAAATGAATCTTAAACTCTTTTCTTCAAAAACCGTATAAAAAATAATTTATTTTGTACATTAATTGCTAAAAAGACTATATACACTTCCACTATCAACTCTTACGACCGAAATACCGAATCCTATATTTAAGTATTTATTTTGTTTGGGAATATCTGGCAACAATTTTACAACGTGTTCTATAATTATTGTTTATAAAAGACCAACGTTTTTACAAATATTATTGTTCAAGTTTAATATATATTTCCTTTAATATATTTTATTTCATTTAATTTTTTTTTATTTTATATATAATTTATTTGCTTATTTACTTATTTATTTCTATTTACGTATCTATGTGTGATCTTTTATCTCTTTTTTCGAAGTACAAGTAATAAGATTTGTAACGATAACGCAGCTTTACTTTTTATTGTAAAGCATATATTAATATATATATATATATTATGTTTTTTTTTTTTTTTTTTTTTTTTTTATATTTAATTTTATATATATTATAATATATATTATTTATTATTATAATATATATATAATATATTATATATATATATATATATATATATATATATATATATATATATATAATATATATAATTATATATATATATATATAAATGCATTAACTGCCGGGAATCGAACCTGGGCCATAAGATGAAGTCCATAGTGCTAACCGCTCACCACGATGGTTCAAAAGGGATATCAGAACTTCTGAGATATCGTCTAGTGAAAAGCTCTCGAATGGGCTCTTATGGGCCCAGGTTCGACCCCCGAGCAGTTAAATGCATTTACATATATTCCCGGATAATAGTGGATATAAGTAATATATATATATATAATACCTATATATATATATATATATAATATATATATATATATATATATATATATATATATTATTATATATTAATATATATATATTAATATAATATATATATATATAACTCGAAGTAAACTAAAAATTTCTGTAAAAGATATCGATCATAATAAAATATCGATATATATATACTATTATTATAATATATATATATATATATAAATAATAATATTAATATAATTATATATATATATATATATATATATATATATATATATATATATATTATCTATATAATAATAATATATATATAGCTTAGGTGTAGATGTTTCTGGTTTCGATATTTTTATATCGATATTTATTTAATCGATATCCTTTTTACAGAAATTTTAGTTTAGTTTCACTGAGATTGTGATAGGTAGTTTAAATGAATTTAAAGATAATAATATGATATGATATAATATATATATATATATATATATATATATATATATATATATATATATATATATATATATATATAATATATATATATATATATAAATATAATAATAATATAATATATATATATATATATATATATTTATATATATATATATATAATATAAATATATATATATATATATATATATATATATAATAATGTTGTATTTGTGCTGTACTCGGCCTAGCTGTATGTCGAGCAACGTCCTGTATGACATATATAGCAACTTCGGTAGTTCAGGTTATGATAATCGAACTAAGTACGCTAGAAAACTAAATAATAATAATAATATAATTGTGTGTATGTGTGGTGTAATAGAGCCGTAGGCCTGTATCTCGCGGCAACGTTTTGTATAGGTTAAGCCTCTTTTACGGCATCTTGAATATCGATATTTTCAAAAATCGAAACTCAGAAACAATCTACCCTTTCTATATATATATATATATATATATATATATATATATATATATATATAATATATATATATATATATATATATATATACTCGTAACTGTGTATATCATGACGTTTTGAAACTAAATATCCTCTCTTTAAAATATTTGTTACCAGCATAGGAAGAACATAGACACTCTTCACTAAGGTGACCATATTTTTCTGACCAGAAATCGGGACGCTTCTGAATATTGCCCCCCTCCCCACTAAATACCCTGCTCGTAAGGGTTTTAAGGGATGTATAAAGAAGGGTGATTTTAAATATAAAGAAGAAATATGATTATTGTTTTCTAAAACAAGTAATATGGTTTATTAGTTAAGGACATTCTACAAAACCAAAAAATTACATTTTTGTTATCTAGTTTAAACAAAAGTTGGATAAAATACTATTATCCGTCCCGATTTACCCTCTAAAAAAAATCTAGACACGGGTTAAAAAAATCGGGACTGTCCCTATAAAATCAGGATGGATGGTCACCTTACTCTTCACGTATTTTGTAACTACAGAACAACAGTAAGGCATTACGATAATAAATTATTACGTTATTACTCCTAATTTCAATCACCCTTCAATTATTATCAGACGTGATCTAAGAAAGCTACAAGACGAACTTCAGCAACCCAAGTTGAAGAATGATAATACAAATATAACAATGAATAATAAAATAAATAAAATATGATAATAAACAGTGAAATGACCCAGAATCTCACAAACAATACAATGACAATTATACGTGAACTAGTTATTTTGAGAACGTTTAATAATCCTCAAAATAAATCAAGTAATAATTATAATATAATAGTAATAATAATAATAATAATAATAATAATAATAATAATAATAAATATTATTATTATTATTATATTATTATTGAAAGTGTAAAAAGGGCTTTATTTAAAAATATATATATATATATATATATATATATATATATATATATATATATATATATATATATATATATATATATATAATATATATATATATATATATATATTATATATATTACCCTATAATAATAAGGGATAACTAATATAATAAATTGTTTTAAAGGAATTTTTATTATTTACTTTATTTTTTCCTTTTGAAGTTTCAAATTTTAATTTCCATTGAACTTTATTTTCATACGAATAAATTCTTTAAATGGAATGAATCTTATTTGATGTTTTTAATTAAAATCTTTTAAAATAAGAAAAAAAAAGTTAAACACCAAGGTAACATTATAGAATGAGTAAAATCATGAAATTTGTCAATGTAAAAGATATATAAAAGTGGTATAAAAGATACGTCAGCATTTTTAAAGTAATTTCTTGATTTATTTATTTATTTATTTATTTATTTGTTCGTTTTTCCAAAATATCAATTAATTATCGATATAAAATATCGATTATCCAAATATCGAATAATTAACGATTTAACATATCGATTAATGAGCAAAAACTCAAAAAATAGTTACTGTTTTTTTTATGTATTTGATGCAAAGAATGGATAGGTTAGAAGCTCTAAATACGCAACTTATCACTGTTGAGAAAGGTTTAAGCTATGTCAGGTAATTAGTTTGAAGACTATTGATACGTTAAGGTCATGCATCGGTTGCTATTGTTGGGTTTAACCGATATATCGAAATTGACACCATCGATATATATATCAGAATCTATGCTTTGAAGGGCTTTCCAGATGTAGGATCATTAGGTCATATCAGGAAAGAAAAAAAAATGAAATTTAATTAAAAAGTTGCAATGGCTTTTAATTAAAGTTGGTTTAGATTTATATATTAATGATTTGATAATATTTATTTTTAATTCAACTCTATTTTATTTTTAGTCAAATAAAAAAAAAAAAAAAAAAAAAAAAAAAAAAAAAAAAAAAAATATATATATATATATATATATATATATATATATATATATATATATATATATATATATATATATATATATATATATATATATATATATATATATATATATATATATATATATAATGTCAATCCCTCTAAAAAAAAATTGACGTATGTTACAAACGATCTGTACTTTTTTTGCCGTATATTGCTTTAACATTTCAAGGTTTAGGTGTATATATGTCCAATTAAGCCACCACTCCATCCTTTAAGCCAATCTGAGTATGTATTTCGACTGCATCGTTACTTTTTATAAAAGTGAAGTGTTCCTTTTTTTCCTTTTTTAATTAAATTTAAAGTATATATATATATTATATATATATATATATATATATATATATATATATATATATATATATATATATATATATATATATATATATATATATATATATATATATATATATATATATATATATATATATATATATATATATATATATATATATATATATATATATATATATATATATATATATATATATATATATATATATATATATATATATATATATATATATATATTTCTTCTCTGTCTCTCCACTTCAGCCTTCCTTTCTTGCTGGAAACGTGCATTCATTCAGTCTATGCCGATGAAAGGGGACCCCTTTTCAACCCTCTAACTATCGTCCAATTTCTTTAACCTCCGTTCTGTCTAAAGTTTTCGAATCTCTCCGTAACAGGAAGATTTGGATACACTTTAACTCTTTAAATCCTATCTCTGAACGCCAGTAAGGCTTTCGTAAGGAACTCTTTACTGGTGATCTTCTATTCCTTCTTAATGATACTTTGTCCTCAGCTCTTCAGTGTTTCGGTGAATCTTTCATTGTGGTGCTAGACATATCGAAAACTTGATTATTTTATGGCGAAAGAATTTTGTAATTTGGCTAAGATATTTTATAGTATATTCATAAAATTTCAATGATAAATACATGCAGCACTCAACATTTTCGATTTTTTTGTCAGGGTAGCTTTTTTTGTTTTGTTTCTGAGAGCGGACTTCACCAACTAGGGCATATGCCGTCCCTCCAGGCAGACAAAATACTGCCCTTCAGGCCTCCACCAGTTTAGAGCGAACGATCCGTTCGCTCCAAGAGCTGGTGAAGCTCCCCGTCATGTCAGGGTAGCATAATTGCCAAGCACCACCACACGCTTGGGACAGACAACTTTCTTTTCGTCTTCTAGATCTGGCAACAGTGGCGGGAAATGACGTCAGTGTTTCGGGAAGGCTAAAACAGAACGAAAAATCTGTGTCTGTTTACCCAGTTTCTGTAGTTGTAATATTTGGTGGTTCTGTTATACACTTCTTCTGTTCAGAAATTCCTAATTATATATTTTTTTGCTCAAGGAGCTTAGGAAGTTCAAAAACAATCACGAAGACACAGGGCATGAATATCAATTAGCTGCTGAGCTCAACATATTACTGAAGTCAAACGGCATCTAAAACAGTAACAGCGCAATGAAGGAAACTAACTAAAAGGAAATAAGGAATGTTATTATTAATAAACTAAAAGGAATCTTATTTAAAAGAATGTTTTTAACGTTATCAATATCAGTTCTCTAAAATTTTAAGTAAAGCAGTTTTGTATCCCAAATTTCACAGCACAAATTACGCTTACGGGGTTAGCAATTATAGTGCAGTAATTTTACATGTTTTACTTTCATTAAAAAAAAAAAAAAAAAAAACAGCTTCCCCGCTATCAGGCGCTTCAAAGAGTATGAATCTGGGTTCTCCACTTTTGTAATTAGTAACCATGGACAGTCAAAGTCAATACATTAATAAGATCCCGATCCCAATCCCTGTTCCCGAAAACATCCTATTCCAGTCCCGATCCCGATCCCGATCCCGAATAATTTTCGATCCTGTACTATCACTGATATATATATATATATATATATATATATATATATATATATATATATATATATATATATATATATATATATATATATATATATATATATATATATATATATATATATATAAATTCTCTCCGCAATCCATGGTTTTTATATTATACAGGCAAGAAATGTTTCCTTTCTTTAACCACTCTTGTTTTAGCAATTCCTTAGTATATATTATTTAACGAAGCTATGAATATTATTCCTGACCTACTTCATTATATTTGTAACAAAAGGTTTGTCCCTATCCTAATGTATCTATCAACATCTGTGTATTAAACTTTAACTCTCCTTTTTGTCCTAAATGAGTCTGTATCTAATACTTTTGTTGAAAAGAATAATCTCTACTACCATCTTTTTTTTAAAAATATGATTCAAACTAAGACGACTTTGACAATCCCCCTCTACCACTCTGGTCTTCCCATATCATTATGTGAATGACTGCTTTGGGATTCCATATTATAAGAGTGATTCTTGTAATATATCATCTGACCGTTTTCAACTCTATTTTCTATGCCGTAACGCTAAAATAATTATTCAATGTTAGAATCACTCATATTTTCGTTTATCCGAATAAGGATAGTCTATTTTAGCCTTCCGAATATCACCCTACTCTTATTTTTTATATTTTGTTTTAGAATCTTTAATTTATCTTTAAATAAAGTTTCCTAGATCAACTAGATTCTCATTCTTTGCATTCGGTTATCAGGAGGTCTTTCGACGCTCGTGATGAACTAATCATGATAGCCTTTCCAGACTTGTTAGTTTGATTTAATATCTCCTACTAACCTCTCTCTCAATGATACTTCTCAGCTTTACTACTGCTTTCGATGTTTCCATCGGAGCCATTTTGGACAATAAATACATATTTAATCTCAATCAATTAAACAAAAATTAGTATGGGAAATTTTTCATCGCAATAGTTTGCTGAATGTTTTGGGCTATATGAAAATATAAATTAGATACTCTAATTGGTTAGGAAATTTTAGTCGACCAATTTACTGAATAACATTAAATCTTTCCACGTTTTATGTAAATAACTAAGCAATATATAATCGCTAAAATACATTGCAAAATATAATATGTGATTAGCATTATTTCTCCTTAGAACTCATAATCCTAGTGAAATATCATTTTCAGAGCGTTGCGAACAGTTTTGTTCTTTGTTTTCTTAAACTTACGGTAAAAAAGTGAATCATTCTGTGATAGAATTACTTAAAATAAATTAGCCTCTTATTCCATATATTTATAGAACTGACAAGTTGTATTTAGACAACTTTTATTTGATGTTTCTTAGAAATGATTAATTAAGCTCAGTTAGATATTTTGTAATATTTTATCATTTACTGTATGGAAAATATTTTTTATTTAAACCTTACCTAATAGTAAAAATTTTTTAAAAGCGGTAAAAGATAATAGTTGAATTTTAATTTATTTGATTTTTTTTTAGTAAAATGAATGGAAGGGTATGGGATAAATAGTTATGAAAATTAAAATTCCATAAATGAATCATCTACAGTATTATTATTTTTCTTTTTTAATGACTTCTAGGTTTTTCTTCTAATTCTATTTATTACCATGTCATCAACAGTTGCCTCTCGATTCTTCTTTAACATTTCATTCAATCTGTTCATGATAGAATTTTCCTATAGAGTAACTTTTACTTGAATAGTCATTTAAAAACTACAATCATTCATGTCTCTCTCTCAAAAATCCATCGCAACGACGTCACCCGTTGACAATATAAATAATTTTGATCTCAACAAAAGCAACGCGTTAACTTGAAAACCTCATTTTACCATAATTGCTAGTGGGGTTTTAACTAAAAGCTATTAAAATATACTAAAACATTATCTCTCTTTGTACGTTATATTATTTTCATATTTTGGTAGTTAGAATTCCACCAAATTATAGGTTGAATACAAAATTAATATAATAATAAACTCTTCTTAAAATTTCAACTCCTTAGACAATATTTTTGACGATATGTTGGGACTCTACCTCTTTTTTACATGTACAGTCGTCAACAGAATTTCGTTCCTATTAGGCTGGAAATAAATATTTATATAAAATGGAAATCATTTCATAAAAGCTCTATTTTGAATAAAAAGAAAATAAAAACATTGAGCGGGGCTTAATTGAACTGTGATTGGCTGAACCTGAAATGATCCCCATTTTATATAAATATTTATTTCCAGCTTAATAGGAACGAACTTCTGTTGACAACTGTACAATCACAATAAGAGTAAAAGACATTAGTTACTTTCATCTCATCAGATGTGTTCCTTACGCAGAAAAAGGAATGGAAAGGAATTTTATGTGGAAATAGGCAACAATAGATCAGCCCGACCTTCATTGTTTTTTGCACATTTGTTTTTCCTTCTGAATACACTTTTCTCACTTTTAAACTCAAGTCAGCTCACGCGTTAAACGATTGCGAAGTCTAAGCTTTTAAGGAATTTTCTTCAAAGGAATAGAACTATATTATTTAAGGTAAAAAAAAAAAAAACAAAAAAAACTAAATATCTTAAAAACCAGACTTTTTAAAAATTAAAAAAAAAATTATATACTCATTATTAATTCTTTTCAAGTAACAAAGAATAGACATTAAAACGCGTCTTCAAAGTCTTAATTTAAAAAAGTATAAAATATATTTACATTAGACTTCAAAGGAAAAAAAAATCGACTCACTCCTTAATGAAAAAAGAAATTATATTCTCATACCAAAAGCCTTTATTAACAAACATTTTTATTTTTGTTTCATTATTACACAATCTTGCTAAAAAAAAAAAAAAAAAAAAAAAAAAAAAAAAAAAAAAAAAAAAATTCAGCAATTTACTTTTATGGATCATTTAAAGAAGGATAAAACAATAGTTTTATTTCACCTTTTATTTAGAATTAAAACTATATATATATATATATATATATATATATATATATATATATATATATATATATATATATATATATATATATATATATATATATATATTATATATATATATATATATATATATATATATATATATATATATATATATATATATATATATATATATATATATATATATATATATATATATATATATATACTTATATATATATATATATATAATATATATATATATATATATATATATATATATATATATATATATATATATATATATATATATATATATATATATATATATATATATATATATATATATATATATATATATATATATATATATATATATATATATATATATATATATATATATATATATATATATATATATATATATATATACTTGGAATGTTGGATGGTCAATATACTGTACGTATTTTAGTTAATTAAATAGACTAATAAATGAGGCATTATAAAATAGCTTGAAAACTGAAAACCAACTAAAATATATACAAAGTTTATTCAGTGTTTATAAAATGATATACTATACAAAAAACGTAGAACTGGATTATATTCACAGATATAATAGGAAGCGAAACTGTTTTCATAAACTATATGTTATATATTTAATATAATTAATATATTGTAATCAAATATAGTTTAATGATAAATTTTAATTTAATTGTTTTAAAAAAAAAAATTAAAAAATTATACATATTACCTGCTTATTTTCTATACAAATATTCGGACATAGATTAGTTATCTATTAAATTTGGTCCTTGTAGTAGATAAAAGTTAAATTTTACCCATGGTTTGTCATAATTATATTACATAGGATTTTTTTGTATTATAATATATTAATTAATTATTAATTAATATATTATAATAAATGTATTATGATAAATGTGATTTTTAAACAAATAAGTTAAATATGCATAATATTAAATTATATATTATTATATATGATTCATTAATTATATGTGAATAATAGTAATTTTTTTCAATATATTTTAATTATTATTTATTAAAGTATATGTATAAAAAAATAATTATTAATAACTCAATTATATTTAAATGAATAAAAATTATTATTTATTTAATGGTATTTAAACGATATGACAATAATTATTAATAATCAAATATAATTTAATGAATAATAATTATAATTCATTCAATCGTATTTAATCAAAAAATAATTATAATTACATAAATGTATTTATATAAATTATTATTATCATTTATTCAAATGAATTTAAATGAATAATAATTATATTTTAATCAATTGTATTTAAATTTAATAAAAAAAATTGATTTTTCAGATGAATTTAAATTAATAAAAATATTTATAATCATATGTGTTTATGGATGTATTTAAATTAATAAAGACCACATGTATTTATGTATGTATTTAAATTAATAAAAATAACTATTTATAATCAGATGTATTAATGTGAATAAATTATTTTAATGAGTTAAAATTATAATTTATTAGAAGGTATTTAAATGATAATAACTGTAATTGTGATAAATGAAAAAGTAAATAACTAAATAAATAAATAAATAAATAATAATAATAATAATAATAATAATAATAATAATAATAATAATAATAATAATAATAGGGATAAGAGTAATAATAGTAATGATAAGTTATAATAATGGTAACTTAATAACAGTTCGTTATGGTTATACTAATGGTAAGTGAATAATAATAGTTAATTATAATCATTCAAATGAATTTGAATTTATTGTATTAATTATGTTATAAGTAAGTCAATAATTTTCATTAATAAAAGCATAATTTTTTGAAATTTAAAAATGAAAATAATTTTAAAAGAAAATAATAACTAAATTCGAAATTTAATTTTAATACATTTAAATTTAAATTTAAATTTAATAAATTGACTAAAATGTGTTTGAATTTAATTACGCTTGTCTGTATTGTCTTTCAAACAGTAGATGACTGACTGGCTTAGTGAAAGTTCCTTGGCTTACTTAAATCCTACAACTTCCTGAAGGATCCCCCCCCCTGAAAATAGGGCAAAATCAGTAAGAATCCTAGAGAACTTCCCCCCCTTAAATAGGACAAAGACAGTGAGGATCAAATTTTACTTTATGGAAATATTACTTTATACATTGCTATGTTTTTGAATAGAGTCAATAACTGATTTCATTTTTGCATAGACTTTATTGGTAATTATTCATTAAAGCTACCTATGTATAAAGATATTTATATATATTATTTATAAACATAATTTTACAAATTTAAATATACACACTGCATAATGAATATATACATTATAATATCTGTAAAATTCCTTTATAGACATAAAATGTAAATAAAAGAGAATGAAGCTGGAGTTTAAAATTTATTTTTTGTGTCGTTGATGAAAGATATTTATAGATTTAACTTTAAGATATGAAAGCTAAATACAAATGAATGAATTGTATTTACTTTTTAATTCACATGTATGAAATTAAAAATAATTTCTTTCATTCGTGTGATACTACTACTACTACTACTACTACTACTACTACTAATAATAATAATAATAATAATAATAATAATAATAAATAATAATAATAATAATTTTTTTTATTAGTTATTAAATTGAAAATAATTAATATAATTTAAAAATATATTTGCATAATTAATTTATTTATTGCACTTAATTAAAAAAATTAAAAGTATTGTTTATTCAAATGAATTTAGATAAATTATAATTATAATTTGTTTTTAATGTATTTAATAAAAAATGTATTTAAAATGATAATAATTATAATTCATTAAAAATATATCTAAATGAATAATTATTATGATTCATTCAATTGTATTTAAATTAAGAATGATAACTATTATTCATCAAAATGTATTTAAATAATTAATAACTATAGCTCATTAAAAATGTATTTAAATTAATTATAATAACTATTATATCAAAATGTATTTAAATGAATAAAAATTATAATTCATTAAAAAATATATTTAAATTAATAATAATAACCATAGTTATCAAAATGTATTAATGAACAATAATTATAATTTTTTAAAAATATATTTAAAATAATAATACTAACTATAATTCATCAAAATGTATTTAATTGAATAATAATTATAATTCATTAAAAGTATATTTAAATTAATAATACTAACTATAATTCATCAAAATGTATATAAATGAATAATAATTATAACCCATTAAAATATATTTAATAAACAAGAATAATTTCACATGTATTAAATGAA
>SEYY01011500.1:0-22500 GCA_009176605.1 Armadillidium nasatum | reverse complement strand
GTTAGTTTCAATTCTGCTTATGCTAATAGATCTAATTTCTTCAGCGAGGACTTTCTTAAACAACTGTTAACCATCTGTAATAGTTTGTGCCTATTTTACTTAAATGAAATTGGTTTCTTACTGGTCTTAATTAATTAACTATAGATCATTACCACTATGGTTTTTGTACAAGTTCACGACGTTAGACACAATATGAATACCCAAGTTCTCCACAATCATATATTCAAACCTCGGAGATGTTTTTATGAAAAGGGGATGAGAAGTATACAGAATCTTGTTCACTCACAGATATGCCAGCAAAGTCCATAGATTGGAATCAAATAGAGTATCTATGGGAAAGTTTAAAAAACAAGAATGAAATTGCTGCTTTAATTCTATGAAAGGAAGGAGAAGTAGCTTATTATGAAGAAAGGTATATATATATATATATATATATATATATATATATATATATATATATATATAAATATATATAATATATTATATATAATATATTTTTTTTTTTTTTTTTTTTTTTTTTTTTTTTTTTTTTTTTTTATTTATTTAATAATAATAATGAAAAACTGTAATGATAAAAAATAAATGATAAAATTACATCAATTATCGTTCCATAAGAGAGTGGAAATCTCTCGCGATATTTATAAGTGTGACGAGCCAAAGAAGGAACAAAAAGAAGACCAATTCATTTAAATTAAACTTTAAAAAGAACAATGATAAGAGATGATTGTATCTGTACTTAATAGAAGAGTTATAATATATTATCTTTGAGTGAGTTTTAGCCGAAAATGATGTGAGTATAAGTTTATATCTCTACCAAAGATATAATAAACAAATATATTAAATAATATTAACATAATAATATTATCCCACTATAATTAAAAGTTTATGATATATCAGTACTATGTATAGAAAATATTTTGAACTAAATAGAATTTATATGATTACGTAATTATATATCCATTATATTTTAATATAATGTTATATATATATATAATTATATAAACCTATATTTGATTAGATGAATACGTAATAGATATATTTATATCTACCATCTGTTCCTGTATATGATACGAATGTTGTTGTAATCATTATAGAGTGGTTTAAAATATATAAGGTTTATACAGTTGAAACTGATATATAAATTAGGGTAAAGAATTAAACATATATAAATATATATATCCTTATAATATATAAAAAATATCACAAAAACTCATTACAACCGTTCCGGTTTCTACGTCGCGGAGTGGACGTTCATTCAGGAAAAATGGCGCACAGGTACCTGTCATGGAAAACGACTGGTAGAGAGTGTCATAAGAATGTGTTTTGCTTGGATTTGGAGAAAGTCTATTGGTATTATTTATATTTATATATTTAATCATTATGTATTATATTTATCCTATATATGTAATGATATATTTATTTAGAATGAGCAGAACTACCGTTGCTAAAATGAACTATACATTAAATTACAATATTGTACAAGATGTTTATATTAGATATATTTACAATTAAGAATAATTATAACTTAGTCTTACGATTTATACCTTAGAAAAACACTTAATATCTTATTAAAAATTATACTAAATCTTTTATAAACAATTGCTTCGCTATCCACTTTGAGGAGAGTGATATATATATCGTTATAATCGTAATTCGAGAATTTAAATTAATCAATAAAATTATTAAACCTGATGATGTTGGAAAGCAATTCAATATAGTTTAATATATAATAATATAATAAATATATATTATATTATTATTAATATATATTTATATAATTATATATAATAATATATATATAATAATATATTATATTTATATAATATATATAATACTAATAATATTATTAAAATATATATATTAATATATTAATATAGTATATTATATATATATTATATATATTATATATATATTTATTTAATATAATTAATTAATATATATATTATATATATTATATATATATTTATATATATATATATATATATTATATAATATATTGGTGTTGTACGACATTACATTCAAAAAATTCAAAACCCATGAAAGTATAAAATAGCTTGGAGGAGGAAAGAGATTCAAATAAAAGTATTAATAAAATCCAAAGCCAATGATTGAAATGTCACGATTAACGCAAACCACAGAAGTTTTAATATTAAAATATAAAAAAATAAAAAATATATCAGTAAACAATAAAAATTTGGATTTATTATCAAATCATCTCGATGAATCGGAAGAAATTTTTTTTTTTAGAGGGGGAGGGGGGGGGGGGAATAAAACTAAAAGAAAAGTCGGCAAAAAATTAACCTCGACAGAGCCATATTTACATATGCAAATAGTAGAAAACTTTTAGGTATGTTGTGATGACATATTACATAAACGCTGCTAAAATGTACACAGAGCAATAACATTGAAAAACACACACACCCACTATATATATATATATATAATATATATATATATAAATATATATTATATATAAATATATATATATTATATTAATATAATATATATATAAATATATATATTATATATATATATATATAGTAAACCAGAAATCCGTGATTAATATGACGGAGGTAAAGATTACATATTTACGGAAGGTTTCTTGGAAGTTGTTGTAGAAACTCTTAAGTCCTTTTCCCCTTCAGAGCAGAGGACGTGTTAATCTACATCTCTCTCACACACACACACATACACACAAACACACCCACAAAAATAATAACTCAGTTTACAAGTCCAAAAATACTTATTTTAAATTCTGTGTGAACAATCAGTTCTACTTTTCGATATATATATATATATATAATATATATATATATAAATGATATATTATATATATATAAATATATAAATAATATATATATATCTATATATATATATATATAATGATATATTCTGTAGGCAAAGGCCAGAGTTCTACTAAAATTCAAACAAGAGTTGGGAATAAAAGCAAATCTGGTCATATTAAAGGCCGACATTTTCCTTTACTCGGTGTTTTAAGGTTTGTAAGTCATAGGAAGTTGGAAATAGATGAACGGGAGTGTGTTCCAGACTTTCCAGTAGATAGGGACCGATCGGGGGGTTTTTTTTGAATTGCCAGGGCAGGGGGGGGGGGCTGGCCTCGGGTTGCCTAAATTTGTAAAGTGTCAAAAGTCTGAATTTTAGGTTACGAAAAGATTAATTTTTTAAATTATATTAATTTAATTATAAGGAGGGAGTAGAATAGCCAACATTCACTTAAATAAATGATTATATTATTATCATTAGTTAGTAGTATTAAGTTAAAAATATTAAGAATATATTGCTATTTTCATTCTGTATATATTATTGAAATTTTGTATTTTGCTGAATAAAGTATTTCAAATTTCTGGTAATTATTACTATTATTATTAATACTATGGTGTCATGTGTGCGTTTTCGGTTAATTGTCTGTCTATCTGTCTTTTAATTAAATGGCTTTCACGAACAAAAAAAAAAACGTATCCTTCGTGTGACTAGAATGAGATAAGATACACTTCCACTCCACAGAGAGATACACCGTTTATAAGATTTTAATTATTTATAATGAAAACTAAAAATAATAATAAGTAATAATAAAAGTAATAATCATAAGTTAATAATAATACGTAATAATAATAATAATATAATAATAATGATAATAAATAAATACTAATAAAAATGCAAAATCGCTAATATTAAGTTAAATATACTATTTTTATAAAAATACTAATTATAATTTCTGTTCTAATATTATATCTTCGCTCACGTTAGTAACAAATATCATCATTCGCTATAAACAAGAATAAAGAAGACATTCTAACTACCTATCATAAGTTAATGTGGACATGTCTACTGTCTCCTGTGAAGGACTTAACAAAGACTTGTAACCTAAAAACTCTAACGCTAAACTTAACATACCTTATATTACTTCTATAATAAATAATAGTCCTATTTATTACATCATATCTAAACTACGATAACTATAGAATAAACCTATAGAAAATTAAAAAAGAAAAAAAAAACATTTTTTTTTTATTTTTATTTTATAATTAATTTTAAACATTTTCAGATGAAGACTCTCAAATTTTACAAAATAATTTGAGAATGTGAAAGAGATTACATTTAATGTAGAATTGATTATTTATCGTTTATACGAAATCGCACCATTATAATTGACGTAAATCCTTAAATACATATATATTAAAAGATTTTATAGATTCATTATTGAATAAGATACAAAGATGTGAGGAATTATATTAAATAGTCATAATACTTATCTACTAACATTTATGCACATACATATGTGGATTCTAGGTAGGGGAGAGGGAGAGGTACAGAGGCGCGAGAGGGGGTGAAGATCAATATGGATGCTTACTTATTTATTATTACTAGATCAATAAAGAGAATATTCCAAGAATGAATAAAATAAAGATCAATCAATAAAATAGCATGCAAAAATTAATAAACTATAGCAATATAAATTAACTACAAATAACGATTTAACAAAGCAACACTTGAAAAACTTACAGAAATAAAGGGGAAGTTAGGAAGAAATTAAACATTCTATATCGTACAATATAGACGGCGCACGCTGCTCCATTGCCCAGACCTTCTCCAAAAGAGGAGAGATATTTTATATATATGTATATATATAATGACTGAGTATAAGAGAAATATGAAAGAGTATATATCATATATATATCTAATACCATATACACTTATTAACTAGTAACATATATAGAAAACTTAATATATATAATATAAGGAATTAATGTAAGCCTATCGTACATAAGTAAGGAATATTGACGACTAACTAAGTTCTAATATATATAAAGGCGAGTGGCTAGATTTAGAGTACCAGTAATACATTGTTTGAGAGAAAGAAGTCTCTACCTGGAGAATACAGGAGAAAGAATAACTTAGGTACTGTATATGAGTTGAATGATTAAAATAACAGCAGTGAAGAGAAAATCTACCAGTAACATTAGATGATATCATCATTTGTCAATTATAAGTTTAAACTCCCTCAATATTTCTTAATATAAATCATAAATTAGGAATATATATACAATTTATATATGTACTTATTGAGTAAGATCTCACAATATTTATAAATTTCAAGTAATAGGTAACTAAACTATAGTTACTAGGTTGACTTAAAATATAATGATCACTGTATTATGTTAGAGTTCCTATTAAGCTGGAAATAATTTTTTATATAAAATAGAGATCATTCATAAAAGTACCCTACTATAATTTATTGAATAATAAGAAAATAAATAAACTATTGACGGATAGTGAGCTTAATTATTGATAACGTGAGTGGACTGGCTGTAAACCTAAAATGATCCATCAATCCATATTAATATAAGATATATTCATTACATGCTATGAAAGGAGGAGAGAAATCATTCATGTAGACAACGGGTGAGATACTATTTCAGGATCTTTTTTATCTAATATTATATATTTATGTTGAAATAACTCGATCAGATGCTTGACGTTAATAGAATAAAGTGGTTACCACTAATGAAGATGTTAATTATATACAGCAGTTTAATTACAAAAGTTTAATTAAAGAATATAAGTTATAAATAAGAGAGATAAGTATACCTAAGAAGTTTGCGTATCAGAGATTTATCTTCTTCATGAAACTCGAGAGAGAAAATACGTTTTGCGCGATAGTTACATGAGAAATACGAAGGATTCAAGAACTCAATAGATAAACTAGCTGATACCATAAACTCATTTAATTATAAATTTAATTATTCTTTTGAACTATTTTTATTTTTTTTATCCAACTGTGTATACTATATAGCATACAGAATTTACTCTAATATTAGTAGCATATATCACAGCTAATTTAGGTAATAATACTGGTGCAATACTTTATTCACTACCTATTCTAATACTATACATATTATATATTATATACAAATGTACATTACGAAAGAACATCATATAAATTAACTTTATTAAGAAAATTAAGATGTAATCAGCAGAAAAAGTTCAAGCAAGAAATATTTAATGTATTGAAAGTCAAAGAATTAAATATATAAAACTACATAACATAAATATGACATATACTGGATAAGTATGTTATAGACACGGTGAGCATTTAACAAAAATATTATTGGGAGAACGAAGTGCATAGCATAACAAAAATTTTTCACACGTATGTTTATAAGAATCATTGAATTAATTGAAAAAACAAAGATTTTGATAAAGTGTTCACTCAGCAAGCTGATTGTAGTTATCCCAGGAAAACAGTGAATTACTACAAAAAAAGTGCAGTAGTACGATATGATAATCGGAGTGATTCTCATGCAAGTGAGAAACTTAACTCAGACAAGTAGTGGTAAGATGACATATAATACTCTAGCGCTTTTGTCATATATAAGCAACGAAAGTAAATTGGAAAAAAAAAAAAAAAAAATATCAGGGAGAGCTGGAGGTATAACTCATAAGATTCAATATCAGACAAAGTGTAGAGAATAATTCGTCGAGGCATCACATTGTAGTATGCGGTTACGGTATAAGAGATATATTATTGAACATATGATGATATCGGACTCAATGATACTACATAGTGATCGGTTACCGCATACATGATTCACAAATACTCGTACTCACGCACCTCGTTGAAGTAGTAATGAATGAGGAACAGTTGTACAAAATCATTGCTTCGCAGCGCGAACAAATGACACTACAGTAATTTGTTAATCCAGATAAGGAATAGCGTTTTCTATGAAGACCGCGGAAATGAAAAAATGAAATATAAATATGTAAATGTATTGGTAGAAATATTATCTTGGTACGCTCTAGGCAACCAAGCGTCGGTGATTTAGAGTACTTAGACTCATAGAATAAAGTATATGCCGATATGCTAGGTTTGAGTCATGAAGTATACATATCTGCATGACTTGAATTCTTGTTGCATATATACAGATCACGCTTACCTATAATCATGATAATAATGTCGAGCAAACTGTTCAAGATAGACTGTTATTATCTACTAGTAGCTAAAAGATATAAGCCAAAAACAAGCATATCACATATATAATTATCCATATATATATACTATCTACTTACCATAATTTTAACCATATTAACATAGAACTCCGGCCGAATTATAGTTTCTATTTCACCTAAAACTAAATATTACGACATGAAAGGGGAGTCACATTTCCGATAGTGCTGAGGATATTAAAAAACAAACGTGTATAGTTACGTATGTTAAATAACAGAGATAATGCGCTTGTAAGATAATCCTCTCATTGAACTTTATTAGCCAGCTTGTACAACCGTGCAAGAAGAGGTATTAATATAATAATTTAGGGCTTCACATAACATCTAGATATGTTGAAGGCTTGGTCTACCAAACCGATGTTAACAAAGGAAAACAAATGCGAGATTCTCTAATTTATTTCAATTTATATGTAGGTGTGTAATGAAACGTAGTGCATCAGAATCATCTTACTCATGTGGTGATCTTTTAACAAACACACAAACATATCACTATAATAATAGTTATTATGATAATTATTAACTTATATACCGTTTATACATTACCAACTATGACATATCAATTACAACATAAAATTATACGAGGAATTTATTTATTTACAGGGCAAGAGTGAAATGGAGTAAAACTTTAAAATACCTATATTATACTATATGCTAGAATGTGTTACGCCTCGATGTCACGACTCGCATTGTGATTTGATGATAGAAAGGATGTAATGCAGTAGAATCTTCCTATTAACATAAGAAATGCTTGTTAAAAAGATGTAGGAAATAACAACCTGTTATTTTATGATTTCATAAATCAGAATATAGAAATGTAATTTATTTTAAACAAAATACAAATGATATGTAATTTATAATTACTCTTTATGTTAGGTATATCATATATTATTAAATTTAATATATCTTTGTATATATTAGTATTTATTATTTCTTTTTAATCATGTTCATTTTATTAATATATATAATATATATATATAAATCTATGTATAAATGGCTTTTTATAATTATTTTTCTAATTATATTACACTTTAATATTATTTTTTTGAGCTTTCTACTTTATTATACATTCTGTAACTATTACTAATGGTTTATCCATTTTTTTATTATGGCACTAACTTAAATACCGTTATAAATTATTTATAACTAATATTTTTCATACTAAATTTATCTTCATTATTTTAATAACATATACATATCTTTCATTTATACCATTATCTATATGAAGATTTCTCACTATAATCTTAATTTTAATTCATTATTATTATTATTTTTTTTTTTTTTTTTTTTTTTTTTTTTTTTTTTTTTTTTTTTTTTTTTTTTTTTTTTTTTTTTTTTTGTTGTTTTTGTTGTTTTTTATTATTTATCTATTATTTTTTTATCTCTTATTGTTATATTGCTTCATATATTTTCCTTATACATTACTTATATCTATGTACTTATATATATATTTATTCTTTTATCTCGATGTTATCTGTGTCTTGTTACATCAATGAAGCCCTAATTTTCTCTACGGAGAATGGGACGCATGAAACGAGGGCCATAGGACATTCTTTGAACCTTGGAGGAAGGTCGGCAAGTTCTTTTAGTGGGACTGGTGATGGGAGAGTATAGGGCATTTAATGAGAATTGAGGTTAGGTTGAAAGTGAGAAGTGAAAGATGACTCGCATATATATACAAATTTATATGAAGGGATGTTTAGAGAGAAGAGATTAGTAGATATGAACTTTTAAATATTTATATTATATGAGTTACTCGAAGAAAATAGAAGATGGACAGAGCCATAACATAGACAGCAGAGACGATTTAATAATTAATGAATTTATATGGCCGATTATTTTATCAAGGTAAATAGACTTTGTTGCAAAAGTAAAGAGATAGATTATCAGATTTTGAGGAATGGATATAGATATTTAAAAGAATAAAGATAAGTAGGGAAGAATAGCGTAGATATTACAATAACAAATAAAAAATAAACTTATTATAATTGTATTCATCAATAGGTTAATAAAATTAATCATGCAAGTAAGAAGTAGGAGAGTGAGAAAGCGCTACTTAAGTACAATAAGAAGAGGGTGTAGGAAGAGAAGAGAATATATGAAAGGAATAAAATTTTATCAAGTGCCAAATTTATAACGAAATAATTTCAAATTCATAATTACTCTAATTTCATATAGCAAGCAGTCATAAGAATTATGGAAACACACAATAAGGAATAGGACTTAATATTCTAGGATAAATATGAAAAAGATAAGGGGGTCAATTAAAGAAAAGAGTGAAAAAGAATATATTTACTAATTATATAACACCAAATGTAATTATTTTCCTCTCATAAATATTGTAGTTATTTTGAGAGACAACTCACTTCAGTAAAATATTGAAACTTATTTTACTTATAGGAATTTAAAAGCCTATCATAGTTTGTACTATTTGTATAAACAAGACACATAATTAATACCCGGCAAGCAAACCCATCGTTTTCCGATTTTTGGCAAGGGGTTAGTAATAAAGAATTACAAGAGGTATATCACTCACAGGAGGGGTTTATCTACAGGTACAGGATAATACAATAATATAATAATAATTAATATATATAATAATTATATATAAAACAAAATTTGCTAACAGCTAGATAGTTCACGTGGGAGTATATACGATAGTTTTGAATTTAAAGGCCTTTAAATAATAAATGAAGATAAACCTTATAAAAATATCATTATTAAAACTAAATATAAATTTTCATGAGAATTATTTATACTCAGATAATATAATTCATTATCTATAAAATTAATTCAAAATTAGAATGGCAATACACAAAATAATTCAATAAGTCAAATTATTGGTAAATATAACTACAACACTACAACGAGACAGTTTTTACCAACTGAAAATGTAGTATAATTGTTAATCCACATTTTAGAAAGCTAAATAATCTAGTTATATTCTCACGCTCTGCGCCTCTCGCCTTCACCCTTTGTAATTATAACTCGGATAACTTACAACATTTAACTCTTTATTTCTCACGCACTCACTCCTGTTGTCACATAAATTAATTATCCACTATATTAGACTACGCCCTACCATGTTTGACCAATAAGCAGACTAGTACTACTCAGATATTGGGTTATAGGCCAAACCTATTTGAAAATAATATAATATAATCAATATATATATTATATAAAATTATATATATTATATATATATATATATATATAATAATATTAATATTTATATATATTATATATATATATTATAATATATATATATATTATATTTATATTAATATATATATATATATATAATAAAATTTGTATGAAGGAATCTTGTTAGTTTATGGAAACTGGAGAATATACTTATATATATAACTCAATATATAAAGATGAAATGATTCCTCTAGTATAAGGGAATTATTATTTTATTTCTTTATATTATTATTATATTATTATATTTATAATTTATTTTATTTTTATATTAATTTATTTTTTTTTTTTTTTTTTTTTATATATATATAAAAGAAAATATATATAATAATATATAATAAATATATGAGTAAAGGGATTAAAATAAACTAGTAAAATAATGTATATATATATAATATATATAATATATATTTATTTTTTTTATTTTTTAATGATAATAATAATGATTATATTTTTAATAATGATAGTAATAATAATGTTTTCAGATTGTAGACTTCAGATTACTGAAAATTATATATATAAACATATTAATATGCGCGTTCACATCACCGTCCAATTATATTTATTCTATTTTCTAAACACAATTAAATATTTAGTGTAACGATTTTATAGCGTATGATTAAAGAGTAACATTTAATTTCTATTTTGCACAAAAGGTCTTTTTTCATTAAAAAAACCACATGAAGTTCAAGTATATCATTTCACATTATAATGAAAACAATAGTAATATTATAACTATAAATTAATTAATAATTATTAAGTGAAATACAACATAAATCTAAGTAATATATAATTATTAAAGATAGAGTTACAAAATATATAGAATTTATATATCAATGAAAATAATATTATAATTCTAAAATTTATAGTGTAATATATATTAACTTATTATTAATAATTTAAAATTAAATAAATTATATAAATTTATTAATATAATATAATTCAAATTAATTATTATATAAATATTATGTATTATTAAATATAAATTAATTATATTATATATAATAATAATAATAATAATAATAAATACATTAATTATAATATTTAATTATTATTAATTAACAATTAGTGATTATTATAATAATTATAATATTATAATTTTAATAATTCACATTATAATATTATATATTTTAATAATAAATTGTATATTATTTTTATGTTGTAACAAACCAATGAAAAAATAATACAATTAAAAAAAATAACTAATATAATGTCTAAAGCAGCTTTTCTATTATTACTGGTATTATACCGAAGATTATATTACTACCTGAATTATTAACTACTATATATAATTATCCCTATGGGAAATTATTATTAAAATAGTTTTTCCAGATGGTGTGGTGATTTCAAATTTTTGCATTGTTGATATTAGAAGATCACTAACATATAGAAAAAATACTGATCAATTTTATCTCCTTATTATTTTTTAATTATATATTAGTATTATTGTATTAATAAATATAATTATATTGTTATTATATAAATTAATATAATAAAAATATATATATTATTATATAAAATAATATAAAAAAGATTATTTATTATTTATTTAATTGTAATATAGGTTAAAAAGGGTAGATATAATTTCATTTAATTCAAGACTACTGGATTTGTTCATATATTATTAAATGGTTGCTAACAATATGAATTTTTAAGAATCAATATTTGTCTCTAAAGGGAGTTGGCTAATTTAACTCATTTCATTTAATATATTATATAAAAATTTTTAAATTATTACAAGAATCTTTCCTAAAGATATTATTATTATTATTAAAATATATTATTATTATTAATTAGATATAGATAATTGGTATTTAATTATTACTTAAAGTTTATATGATAATCTATAGTTTAATTATTTAATTATATTTATTATAATTATAATATACTTTTGTATAGTAGTATTGTAATTTATTCATATTATTATTAATATAATATTTATTAATTTATTATTATATATTTCATTATAAATTATTATTAATCATTATTATTAATTATATTATTCTTTATTTAATATTTATTTATTATTATTAATTGTTATTATTATTATTATTATTATTCATTATTATTATTTAAGTTAATTTAAGAAGTATGCAAGCCTTTGTAAATTATGGATATATATAGTAATAATATGTAGCTTCTTATCTGATATAAATATCACTTGAGAAATTTGAATTATATATTAAATTATTATTTTATTTTATTATTATATATTAATTTATTATTATTTAATTTTAATTATTATTTTATATTAATTATTAATTATAATTGTAATTTAATTATTATTAGTTATCATTATTTATATATATTATTATTATATTAATTATTATTTTTTTTTTTTTTTTTTTTTTTTTTTTTTTTTTTTTTTTTTTTTTTTTTTTTTTTTTTTTTTTTTTTTTTTTTTTTTTTTTTTTTTTTTTTTTTTTTTTTTTTTTTTCAATTTTTATTTTATTTATTTTAGTTTTTATCACTGTATTTTAATTATTTTATTTATATATTTAAATTTTATTAATATATTAATGTTAATATATATTTTTTAAATTATAAATGTTTGTATTGTAGTGTTAATTTTGGGTCAAGTTAAAATTTTATATCCCTTTTTATTTTAAAATGTATAATCAATTTTTAAAGTTAATATAAAATTAATATTTTTAATATAATTAAAATGAAAAGACCTAATCAAAAATATTAATATATTATTTATTTTAATTTAATATTTAATGTTTATTATATTTAGAGTATATATTTAATTATATTGAATATATAAGATTTTTTATTTCACTTTAAGTAAAATATTAAAATTTTTACTATATTCTATACTGAATTGATATAATTGGATATTATTTTTATAAGTTTAGACCTTCTCACAAGAGTATAAAAAAAATAAAATAAAATATTAAATAAAAAAAATATAAAAAAAAAAAAAAAAAAAAAAAAAAAAAAAAAAAAAAAAAAAAAAAAAAAAAAAAAAAAAAAAAAAAAAAAAAAAAAAAAAAAAAAAAAAAAAAAAAAAAAAAAAAAAAATTTTAAAATTTTTTTTAAGGTTCATTATTTTTAATAAATATAAAGTTTTTTTAATAGTTTTTAGGTATTAATTTATTACATATATATATTTATTTATACATACAAATATAAATACACATACATACAAATACACACACACAAACACAAACAAAAACAAAAAACAAAAAAAAAAAAAAAAAATTTATATAAATATATATATTATAATATTATATTTATTAATATATATATATTAATTTATATATAATATAATAATTATTTATATATATCCTATAATTAATATAATTATAATATTAATAATATAAATATTAATTAATTATATAAATATAATTTAATTAATATAATATATATATATATATATATATATATATATATATATATATATATATATATATATATATATATATATATATATATATATATATATATATATATATATATATATATATAATATTATATAAATTTATTGATATAAATTTAATAAAGTAAATAAAATCAAATTGGCACTTATTAAATCACGAAATTATAAATAAAATAAGCTCTTGTAACATCAGTTGAGCTTTCGCGCTCATACTCGAGTCGCTTCTTCAGAACTGATGTTTCTCCAAATTTTTCTACTCGATATTATTTGTGTCTGGCTACATGTTAACATGGATCTGGCAACCTGGGCAAATCTTTCAGAGTCGCTTTTAATCTGTTCGATTTATTTAACATTTTGTTATTAATTTTATCCAGAGGTATTTCTCCTTTTGCTAGATTTATATTATGGGTGTTCTTTATGATGAAAGATTCAATGAGTTTTCTATTGTTTGTATTTTGGGATATTTTTATCAATTGTGAATCTTTTATATTTGGTATGTGGTTGTATGTGTTTCTATGATTAGTTAAAGAAGAGTGTGTATTGTCATTTTTAGGTCTATGGAGTGTTGATATAGACGTCTTTTTAAATCATTAGTCTCTCCAATATATACTTTATCACATTGGTTGCAGGGTATTTTATAAATTCCTATATTATTTTCAGGTTGATTAATATGTGGTCTAAATATGTTTTAATGTGATTGAGTTTGATTTTACTGTGTGTAATATTTAGGTAAACAATTTTTTATTTCGTGTGTATGGATATTTGGTATGGGAAGTATATTTTTTGTGTTTTTTTTCCTGTTGTTGTTTTTTTTTTTTTTTTTTTTTTTATGATGGGATCTGGGTATTTTAATTGTTTAAAAACAACACACACACACACACACATACACACACACACAACACACACACACATACATATAATATATTATATATATATATATATATATATATATATATATATATATATATATATATATATATATATATATATATATATATATATATATATATATATATATATATATATATATATATATATATATATATATATATATATATATATATATATATATATATATATATATATATATATATATATATATATATATATATATATATATATATATATATATATATATATATATATTCTAATACAGGAATGTATATTAAACATGTTTTCTCTGTGATTGCATTTTTTCTTGGTATAAAATAAATCCCTCAATGGAAGAGATCTATTCAAGTTATAGGTAGAAGGAAAAAAATTATCACGAATATCTATGGTAAGTATCAATCGTGGGATCTAAAATGCAGCTATGAAAAACTGATGACTTCAAAAATTATCCAAAGATAAGAGGTGACTGATATATAGTTGGCAGAATATCGAACAAGCATCGAGTAGCCAATCTTCACTTAAAAGTATTTGGAATTAATATCTCAACCCTTTAATATAGCGGAAATTTCATAAATATGATGGTATGAGAGCAACAGTCCTGTGAGCATTTACTTTTATCCAAAGATCACAGAGGTGACTTGATATTATAGTTGGCTGAATGTCGAACAAACATCGAGTTGCCAATCTTCACGTAAAACTGGTGGGTTGATATCTCAGCCTTTATATCACGGGAATTTCATGAATATAATGGAATGAGAGCAACAGTCCTGTCTGTTAGCATTTATTGTTATCCGAAGATCAGGGGTGACTGATATATAGTTGGCAAAATGTCGAACAAACGTCGAGTTGCCAATCTTCACTTAAAATTGGTGGAATGAAATCTCAGCCTTTAAATAGCGGGAATTTCATAAATATGATAGAATGAGAGCGACATTTCTGTGATCATTAACTGTTATAGTGCTTCTAAAATAGATATAAGCTACTTTTCTAGTCAAGTGATTTTTCTAGTCTGCAAATTCTATAGATTAACTTTTCTCGTAATTCATTGTTTTTAGTTGGATATTGAACAACTTGGATGTGATAATATGCTCTATAATATACTCTAAATCAATGGTTCCCAACCATTTTTTGTTTGTGGACCCCTGAGATTTAACTCTACATATGTGAACCCCCATATACACATATTTAATATTACTAAATTAAATATTTTTTTAATTAAATAAATATTTTTTCCATGAAGACCCCATCAAAGCTTTTGTGGTTCCTTGGGGATTCATATCGACCCAGCTTGGGAAACGCTGCTCTAAATCCTACATTTCAAAATGACTTATTTTAATATAGTTGCAAAGTAATTTCGCTTGTTATTAATTTTGTAAATATTTTGCACAAAAGCGAACGAAAGTAATTTGGTTTACTATTTTTTAGTTTTATTGTAATTTTTTTTTTTTTATTAAAAGGTATAATTGAATTTTTTTTTATTGATATGTATAGTATATATATATATATATATATATATATATATATATATATATATATATATATATATATATATATATATATATATATATATATATATATATATATATATATATATATATATATATATATATATATATATATATATATATATATATATATATATTATATATATATATATATATATATATATATATATATATATATATATATATATATATATATATATATATATATTATATATATATATATATATATATATATATATATATATATATATATATATATATATATATATATATATATATATATATATATATTATATATATTTATATATATATATATATATATATATATATATATATATATATATATATATATAATATATAATACTCTGAACTCTGTGAGGTAGCGTAAAGATGGTTAAAAAGGGGAATCAAAGTCAGGTTTTAATATAAAAATAAGGGAGACTGAAACTCAAAGGAGGCAAAACAACAACAATTACTAATAATATTTATATTACAAAAATAAAGCAAAGAAATCATTAATGGTAGAAAATTTAACGAGCGACTTTGGAGGCTATAAAATAATTAAAAGGTGTTAAACAAATGTTAAGGGGAAAATGGGTCTCAAAAAAAAGAAGACGAAGGATAAGTTCATTGACTTTAGTCAAAGACATGACTTCGACATAAGGATCAAGATCTTATTTAATCTTTAAACTTGCACAAGTTCAAGAACTTGTGTTTGCTGAACAGAAGAAAAGATCTTCGAGGACGTTATAAAACATCACTCAGCGTTTGCCAGACCAAATATTGGATTCAAGAATCCGTTCCTTCAATTCCATTAGCCACGACTAAAAGGACTAGTCCAAGAACCTAGTAAAGTCTTCTTTGATAATTCAAATCAACTCCTTTTATAGTCTGTGATCTTAAGTCCGCTATCAACGCAATAATAATAATAATAATAAATAATAATAATAATAATATAATAAATAAAATAAATAAGTAAAAAAACAAAGAATAAATAAACTTAAGATAAAATAAAAAAATGTTAAATGAGCTTTTACTCCTTAATGAATAATTTGTTAATTTAAAAAAATAAAACACATCTCGCATGTGTTGAAGATAAAATAGTTTTACATTACCTGGGCTTAGATTCAACCCATTATGAGAGATGAATTTCACAAAAGTTTATGTAAAGGGTTTACCTACTCACATCATATCATAATTCGGCATTGTTAATGGAAATAAATAAAAAAAATATAAAATTAGTATAAGATAACATAAATGTCAAATCGACCTCTCAGAAATAATTAAGAGTTTCTGATATTTCTCAAAAAAAAAACAAGTATCTCTACAATAGATACTCAAACTTGAATCTCTGAGTATTTCAAACAAACGTTTGTTTGACAATAGTCACAACCGGAGGTCTAACATGAATGACCTCCAAAGAGCTACATCCATCAAATGTTAGGATTGGAGCTTTTTAAGGCTCCCCGCAAGATTCTACCACAAGGCAACAACTTCTTTGTTCCTTTAACAATTCTTCACATAATAAAATATATAAAATAAAAAATAATATAATTTCTCTCATAACATTTCCTTAACATAAAAGAAACATCTTAATTAAACAAAACATTTCTATTTAATATTATTATAATGATTAGGGGAATTTCTAATTGGGAAAATCATTACTTTGTTCCTTTTTATTAATATTAAATATGGGGTTCCTGAGGTAATGGTTTTATAACGTCTCGCCAGAATCTATACATAAACATTTTAAGATATTTACTTTAACTTCTTTCTCCACCTTCAAGTTTTCTTATTATTAAACTGATTTAGAAAACTTTAAAATTAGTTTTCCATTAAAAATTTAAGCTTTCCTACAATATTAGAAAAGTAGGCATATTAAAATTTTCATTTTGAACTTCTACTGCTTCTGCCATGATAAATATTTAAAAAATGACCTTAAATCTATATATATATGTTTGTTGCCAATTTGAAATTTCAGTCTTATGAATATAATATAAAAGGGGGAAAATCTATATTTTCATTAATTTAAAAATGTCCCAATGAATACAATCCTGCTTTATAACTTAAAGACAGTCTCAAGCCGTCATCCCAATATAAGGATCTCTATTAAGTAACCATAAGGTTTCACTTCTGCCAACCAATATAATTGAGTCCCACCGCTGCCACCAATATAAGAGTCCACCGCACAGCCACCAATATAAACTCTATTTTGTGAGGTAGCGTAATAAGATGTTAAAAAGGGGAATCACAAAGTCAGGTTTACATATAAAAATAAAGGAGACTGAAATTCAAAGGAGGCAAAACAAAAAAAGTTACTTAATAATATTTATTTACAGCAAAATAATAACAAAGAATCATTAATGGTAGCAAACATTTAACCGAGCGATTTTGGAGGCTATACAAATAATTAAAGGTGTTAAACAAATGTTAAGGGAAAATGGGTCTCAAAGAAGACAAAGAAAAGTTTATTGACTTTAGTCAAACACATGACTTCGACATAAGGATCAAGATCCTTATTTAATCTTTAAACTGACACAAGCTCAAGACCCTGTGTTTGCCGAACAAGAAGAAAAAGTCTTCAAGGAGAAGAAAACATCACTCAGCCTTTGGAAACCAACTATCATTCAGACTCCGTTCCACAAGACCTATAATCCACACTAAAAGGACAGACCAACATCCTATTAAAGCTTCTACCGCATAATCTAAAATAACTCCCTTTTACTTTTAGTCTGTGTATCTTAAGTCCGCTACCAATATATATAATATTAATATATATAATATATAATAATACAAATATAATATATAATAAATATATATGTAGAGCCTAGGAAATGTCTCAATGATAGTTTAAAATAATTTTTAATTTAAAAATAAATAAATACATCTCGCAAATTAAAATAAATATTTTAAATATATATATATATATATATATATACTATATATATATATATATATATATATATATATATATATATATATATATATATATATAAATATATATATATATATACATATATATATATATATATATATATATATATATATATATATATATATATATATACTATATATATTATATTATTATATAATTATTATAATATATATATACTATATATATTATATTATATTTGTGTGTGTTTCTGGTTTCTGCTATATCTAAACTCTTTCTATTTTTCAATAATGACTTAATTTATCTCTATTACTTCTTATAAAGACTGATCTACCTTTCATTTCTCCTTTAGTTAAGAAAGACATTCAGTCAACTTCAATAAATTGATGCCAGGGAGTTGGATTTTTAGCAATTAACCTTTGATCTTTCTAGAATATTTAATTGTAACAAAGAAAATATGGTTTTCAATGCCTCAAAAACTCAATTCCTTCACCTATGGACTATAAATAATTTTACACACAACACTAACATAATTTCTCAAAAACATACAAGTAAACTATCTAATCCGTGGGTATCATGTTAGTGTTTTCCTTTTCTCATCATCCGTGGGTATCATTAGTGTTTCCCTTTTCTATCATTTCTTCGGAAAATAATATATATATATATATATATATATATATAAATATATATATATATATAATATATATATATACTATATATATATATATATTAAATTATATATATATATATAACTATATTTAAATATATATTTTTGAATAATATTTTCCAAAGATATCAAAAAATCACAACTATTTGCTTTTGGAATAGAGGTATCGATTACTCATTTATGGGCCAAGCTTCATACATCTGTAATAATTCTCCTCACAAATCTTTACTTGAAAAGATGAAGTCAAGGCTTAACGACATATCAAATATTTTAATCTCACTGACTCTCACCAATCTATCTCTGCTTATGAAATTATTGCGTCAATCTTTTTGTATTAAAATTTTTACAACGGTAACTTCTAAACTCTCCAGTCACACACCTCCCCCACATCTCATCCTCTAAAGAACCAACACTCCTTACTGGAATTACAGTATTAGACGCCTTTTACAAATATATAGTTTCTCTATCTAAATATAAGATATTAGATTTAATGTTATATAATAATATTAATATATAGTAATAATAAATAAATATTATAAATTATTATTAATATATAAATAAATATTAATATAAAATGGATATATTTATTATAAAATATAATATTTTAATAAAAATAAAAAAAAACATTATATTATATTAAAATGAATATATATTGGTTATTATTAGATATCTCCATTTTTTATAAAATTATTTCAATTTTAAATATAGAACTAATTTTTAAATTTACTTTTACTGGTAATATAATACATTCCTATTATTAAGTTTTCCAAACATCTTTCAAACACTGTGTATTGGGATATTTAAATATAAACAGGAGAATAGGTAATGGAAGGGACAGAGAAAGAGACAGTGGAACAAACTGACACACAGACGAGCAGACAGACAGAGAATTAAAGAGAAAATTAATAAAAAAAATCTGCATAATCTGTTAAAGAGAAAATTAAAAGGAAATCTGCATAATCTGTTAAGAAGAAAATTAATTCAAAATCTGAATAAATCGTTTTACACTCGTCAAAATTAATTGTATTGTGGGAAAAATTTCTCCTCAAAATTAACTATTTTGTTGAAAATCTCCCTCTAAAGTTGACTATTTTGTAGAAAATTTCTCTTCAAATTTAAACTACTTTTTGGGGGATTTTTTTTCCCCTCACCAAAATAAATTATTCTTATTGGAAAATTCCAATAACAATCCAGTAACATTCCTTTCTTTATGTTCTTAAATTAAATATTTCCTAATTTGCATATTCAAATAGTGAAAGGTATTAAGGTTTAAAATTGCCCTTTTATAGACAATTAAATTTTCCTACATTAGATCGGATATTTTATTCTTTTTTTTTTATGCTCCGCCCCATTTTGTACGGATAATACGAATTTTTTTTTTTTGGAGAAGAAATAAAGTTTATTAATCTATTTTATTATATTTTTTTTATTTTAGTTATAGTGTTTTTTTATATATTTATAAAAATACTTTAGAAAAAAAACTATTTTACTATTTCTCAAATAAAAAATTGACTAACATACGGCAGGCCTATTATATATATAGTTATATATATATATATTATATATATATATATAATATATATATTATATATTATATTATATACACAATTCATATATATATATATTATATATATATATATATATATATATATATATATATATATATATATATATATATATATATATATATATATATATATATATATATATAATATATATACGGCCTCACTTCAAAGTGAAAATCATTCATTTTAAAAGGCCAAATTTGAGCGCACTCAGAATTAACTAATTTTTATTTATTTATTATAGTATGAGTGCTAGTTCTAAGCTGTATTAATAATTCATACGAAATATCTGTTCCTTTAACACAGTGTCTCGTACGATGAAATGCAAGTGCATTTGCCCTATGGAGATTGGATTAATTTAACTAAATATGCATAAAAAGATGTTTTCGTTGTTTTTATTTGTGTTCGTTTAAGTGTATATGTTGTTTTGGGTGTCCGATTTGCTTTTAAAGTGCTTCAAAAAAATAGGAATGAGTCATAAAATCAAAAATTAATCAATAGAAATGTTAAAAACAAAATTCCTATCTCGAAGTATTGAAGCAAAAGATGGATTAAATCTGAAATGGATGCAAAAGATTATCACAACGTAGTAAAATAAATGGGTATAGAAGAAAGAGTGGCAAAGAAGATTACCAATAAAAAGAAGATAAAGAATACAAGATAACACAGGTCTCTGAGATTATTAACAGGAAAAAATAAAGAAGTAATCTCATTGTCAACCACCAAAATAGAACAATTTGATAGAAAACTAGACATCAATGATCAAAATGCAGGTAAAGCAGTCTTGTATCAAAATCAAAAAAACTTTTATTCAGGTAAAAAAAAAAAAAAATTACAATAATGTTCAAAATAAGAATTCAAATATATATTATTAAAATTTTTTTTTTTTTTTAACTTCTAGGGTTACGAATTCATCCTATTAATAATCATAATCATAAATTTATTATTCAGTGAAAGTACATTATTAATTACAATATTTAGTAGGTCCTATACTACTAACTATACTAATAATAATAGTAATGAAGTGAATGTACAGGTCTCTGAAAAGAGACTTCTAAAGGAACATTATCATGCTCTTTCGTGAGGTATTTTTATTCCGATTAATCGAATAATAAGATAATTAATCAGATGTTTCATTGGTTTACATTGAGCCCCAAAGTTTAGTAGTTAAATAATTTTTTGAATTTTATTATTAAAAAGTAAATACTAAAATAGTGCATATTACAAAATGAGTAATAAAGATAATGCTAATTAAAATACAAAATTTTTACATTATAAAACGAAATACAATACTAATTCTAACAAAAGTATGTCAACCTTGCTGAGAATTGTTGAAAATCTGGAAGTAATATTATGATAGTATCTAAGAATGA
>SEYY01011497.1:15000-20000 GCA_009176605.1 Armadillidium nasatum | reverse complement strand
TATATGTGGGTTAAGGAGGGTAGATAGAATCAGAAACGAAAGAATAAAAGAAGATGTGATGGATGGAGAGGGAATATGCGATATAGAGCGGAAGAGGGTGTATTAGATGGTTTGGGCATATGTGTAGAATGGATGAGAAACATGGAGGGTTGGGTTAGACGATGAGGATCCGAGATAGAGGAGTAAGGGGATGGGGAAGGCCAGTTGAAGCGGTGGATGGATGGTTTAGGGAGATATTGGGGGGGAGGGTTTGAATGTGACGAAGGTAGAGAGTCCGGAGACAGAGTGAATGGAGCAGTTGAGGGGGGAGGGGAGACAGAGAGTGGTGTGTGTGTGTGACAAACGTGACGGGCACCACCCCCGAGATGGAAAGGTGAATGATAAAATAAATAAATAAATATATAATATATTATCTATATATATTATTATATAATCATAATATATAATATAATATATATATATATATATATACTATATATATATATATATTTGTTGATGTGTGTGTGTGTGTGTGCCAATAAAAAACTGGAAAAGGATATGTCAAGAATTAGAAAGAAAGTGAGTGTGGGTCTGTTTCAGAAAAAAAATTTTTGCTGTGGAAAATAATTTATATATTGTTATACTGTGTTTTGCCCCAATTAAAATATTAAAAAAGTCAATAGTAAATTGCTTAAGAACAGCTTCACATTATTATGATGAGAGGAATGTCTCAAATTAAAAGGAATAATTAAGATATGTCCTGATGTTAACTTATTTTGACCATGTGTTTTTACTTCTACCTTCCCTTCCTGCTGGAAACTTGCCCTCAGTGAACCTGTCTAATAAGAGGGACCCACTCTCAACCCTCTATCCATCTTATTGTAGCAATAACTTCTGTTCTTTCTAATGTTTTTGAGACTTTCCTGAACAGAAAGATTTGGAAACATTTAATTCCTCTAATCTTATACGAGTTTGTCAGTGTAGCTTCTGTGTAAAAAGCTCTAAGGATGATCTTTCTCTTATCTCAGATTCTTTGTTCTGTCTTCAGCAGGACACAGGACTGTCCCAAGGAACAGAAGAAACACAGCATTCCTCCAGTAGACCTTTGAGATTAAGCTAGGGACGACGAGTTGTTTTGCGTGGCCAGGCTCTGGCTGGTCCTAAAATTTGTAGAGGTCGAAACATGAAATTTTGGTTAAAAAAATTGAATAATTTTAACTGAGATTTATTTATTATAAGGAAGAGTAGAATAGCGAACATTCGCTTAAATTAATATTAATTATTCACTTAAATTATGATTTTCTCGGAAAAAAAAAAAAAAAAAAAAAAAAAAAAAAATTTTAGATTTTTTTTCCTAGTGCACATAGTGATGCAAATGGTCTTTAATACGTAAACCTAGGTAAAATTTGAAAAAATGTAAATTATAAAGTTATCAATTAACCAGTATTTATAATATATCATTATTTTATTGATATGTATCAAACAAATCATTTAACTACATTATTTCAAAAATATTTTTTGTTATATTTTTCAGTCACGAGGCCTAAAAGATTGTTTGCATACATATCAAAAAATAATGATATATTTAAATACTGGTAATTGATAACTTATAATTTACATTTTACAACTTTCTAGGTCTACTGGAACCTGTTGAATCCTATGGTGAATAGAAAAAAAAATTAAATTTTGTACTTTTCTAAACTCTTTTATACAAATGTAATTTTCTGAGTTTTTTTTCAGAGGAAAATGCATATAATCATTAATTTAAGTGAATGTTGGCTATTCTACTACTTCCTTATAATTAAATAAACCTCAATTAAATTTATATCTAATTTTCTTAACCTAAAATTTCAGTGTTTTTGACCTCTTTACAAATTTTAGGGAAGCCCAGCCAGAGCCCAGGCCACGGCAAAATTACAGACCTCGTCGACCCTTAGCTTAGATCCATCAAAGGTCTACTGGAGGAATGCTGTGTTTCTTCTGTTCCTTGGGACAGTCCTGTGTCCTGCTGAAGACAGAACAAAGAATCTGAGATAAGAGAAAGATCATCCTTAGAGCTTTCTATATCGAAGATATACTGACAATTTCTCATATAATTAAAAGAATTAAAATGTTTCCAAATTTCCTGTTCAAGAAAGTCTCAAAAACTTTAGAAAGAACAGAAGTTATTGCGATAATAATAAGATGGTTAGAGGGTTGAGAGTTGGTCACTCTTATTAGTCATAGGTTCACTGAGGGCAAGTTTCCAGAAGGAAGGGAAGGTAGAAGTAAAAAGACATTATCATAATAGTTTAACATCAGGACGTACCTTAATTATTCCTTTTAATTTGAAAGACATTCCTCTCATCATAATAATTTGAAGCTGTTCTTCAGCAATTTACTCTTAACCTTTTTAATTTTTTAATTGGGGCAAAGAACATAGTATATGTGTGTAGTTTCCAATATATAAATAAATTTTCCACCAGCAAAAAAATTTTTATTCTGAAAACAGACAACTCTCACTTTCTTTGCTAAAATTCTTGACATATCCTTTTCCAGTTATCTTTATTGGCACACACACACACACACACACACACACAATATATATATATATTATATATATATAATATATATAATATATATATATATATATATATATATATATATATATATATATATATATTTATTTTACCATTCACCTTTCCCACTCTCGTGGGGTGGTGCCCGTCGCTCACACACACACATCCACTCTCTGTCCCCCCTCCCCCCTCACCACTGCCCTCCATCTCACTCTGTTCTCCGCGACTCTCCTACCTTCGTCCACATTCAAATCTCTCCCCCCAAATCCCCCATCCCCACCTGCCTTCCCCTCCCCTTCACCTCGGCCTTCTCCCCTTCCTCTCTCATCGCTCTACCCACCATCCTATCATCCATTCTACACATATGCCCAAACCATCTTAATATCCCCTTTTCCGCTCTACGCACTATTCCCCTCTTCCATCCACACATCTCTCTTATTCTTTCGTTTCTGATTCTATCTACCCTCCTTAACCCACATATAGCCCTCAATCCTTTCATCTCAAAAACTTCTAACCTTTTCCTAATCGGAGCATTCATCCCTCATGTCTCACACCCATACATTGCAGATGGTAGGCACTTACTCTCAAACATTCTTACCTTAATTTCCTTTGATATTCGTCCCTTCTTCCAAGCTTCTCTCAATCCCTACATCACTTTCATTCCCTCCGTCACTCTATTCTTTATTTCCCCATCCATCCCTCCTTTTCCCTCCACTAACATTCCCAGATATTTAAACTCTTCTACCTCCTCAAATTTCTCTCCTCCCTCCTCTACACCCTTCCATTCCTCCCCTCTTGCTGCCTCATTTCTGCCCCCAATCCTCATCACTTTACTCTTTGTTGAGTTTACCTTAATCCCTTCGACGCACATTCCCTAACAAACTCCTACACCAACATTCTCAATTTCTCCCCAGATTCCGCAACTAACACAGCATCATCCGCAAACAACAAGACACACCTCCCATTTTCTCTCTTCACTTCTCAACCTAATACCCTTCACTTCCTTCTCCATCCCCCTAACAACACAGTCCATTAACACATTAAACAGCCACGGAGACATAACACAGCCCTGCCTCAGTCCAACTCCCACTTTAAACCATTCAGTCAGTTCCCTCATCACCCTCACCCTCACTCTACAGTTCTCATAAAATGATTTAATTGCATTCAATAATCTACTTCTCACTCCTTCCTCCCTGAGAACCTCAAACAATTTCCTCATACAAACTCTATCATACGCCTTTTCCAAATCCATAAAGCATACATACCCCACTTTATCTTTCTCACGCAATTTTTCACCAATCATTCTCATTGTAAACACCTGGTCCACACACCCCCTATCCTCTCTAAAACCTCCCTGTTCCTCCGTCACTCTCTCTATTGTCAATTCTTTCACCCTCGCTACCAAAACTCTCCCATAAATTTTCCCTACTACACTCAACAAGCTTATCCCCCTATAATTCTTACACATCAATCTATACCCCTTCCCTTTATATATCTACTATGCAAGCATCTTGCCACTCCTGAGGCACTTTTCCCTCTCCCCAACACACATTAAACATTCTCACCAACCAGTCAACTATCACTCCCGCTCCCACCTTTATCATCTAACCATATATACCATCCATTCCTGCATATATATATATATATATTATATATATATATATATATATATATATATATATATATATATATATATATATATATATATATATATATATATATATATATATATATATATATATATATATGTGTGTGTGTGTGTGTTCAGCCTTCACTTCTCCATACTTACATATTTCAAAAACTACTGAACCTACGTAAAAAAGGAAAACATTTTTGGAATCCTTGTCGAATTTTGGGATCAAAAAATTATAAAGTATTTGAAAATATATTTAAAAAAAATGTTTTTGTACGACAATTGATGACTAACAAACTTAAATTTTGGTGCTTAAACCGAACATTTGTCTACGGGGGGCTCTGCCCCCGTACCCCCAGTCCCGTGAGTGATAATGATAGTGTCGGCAACTTTTTCTGTCGACGATTTGGGGTATTTCCCCATTTTTTCCAATTTCGAAAAAAGTTTTAAAAAATGACATTGCCAGGCTTACGATTCTTATCAGCGCTATACAAGAGTAAAATTTACTTATGTAATAAGAATTTATTTTTTTATTTCCCAATTTTTCTTACCTAAAATTCGACAAAGATTCCAAAAAATATAATTCTTTTTAACGTAGGTTCAGTAGTTTTTTAAATATTTGTATGTAGAAGTGAAGTCTGCCTATATATATATATATATATATATATATATATATATATATAATATATATATATATATATATATATATATATATATATATATATATATATATATATATATATATATATATATATATATATATATATATATATATATATATATATATATATATATATATATATATATATATATATATATATATATTGATT
>SEYY01011497.1:0-10000 GCA_009176605.1 Armadillidium nasatum | reverse complement strand
CGCACACTCACAATGATGTCTCATGGAATCACGACCATAATAATATAAGAAGTTCAACAATTGAAGCATATATATATATATATATATATATATATATATATATATATATATATATATATATATATATATATATATATATATATATATATATATATATATATATATATATATATATATATATATATATATATATATATATATATATATATACCACATACGTGTCTTTACGGAAAACTGCCCCATACCATGAGCCCTCTGAGTTGGTGAGAGCTTTGCTCGTGAATATATATCTATATATATATATATATATATATATATATATATATATATATATATATATATATATATATATATATATATATATATATATATATATATATATATATATATATATATATATATATATATATATATATATATATATATATATATATATATATATATATATATATATATATATATATATATATATATATATATATATATATATATATATATATATATATATATATATATATATATATATATATATATATATAAATAATATATAAATTTTTTCTTATTGTTTAAATAAGACGAATGTGTCTTGGATTTTTTTAAACAAATGTTGATCACTTGATCGATGAAGTCCTTTTGTTGGTTCCTCGTCGCATTCAATGGAAAGTTTAACACAGGATTTCAAAGTTTCTTGTTCCATGCGATTCCTGAGCTTCGTCATTATTCTGTTCATAGTTCTGAATGATCGTTCTACGTTGGCTGTTGAAATGGGGAGACACAATATACATTCAGCAATTGTTTTTTTTTTTTTTTAAGTCTCATATCCAATATCAGCTCTTAAAATAAAGGGATCAATTTCTTTACTTGTTTCTTCTAATTTATTGCGGGTAACGTATTTGAAAGAACGGATATCTGACACGCAGCATCCAACTAATATCTGACAACGCAGCGTCCAACTGATATCTGACAACGCAGCATCCAACTGATATCTGACAACGCAGCGTCCAACTGATATCTGAATCGCAACATCAACTTCATGTATCCCATGCAAATGACAGAGCTCCTTACATTGATTTTTATTCAACTGTACAAATTGATTGAAGCTCTCAAAATATGCACACAGGTCTATTAAACTTATGGCTTTATCATTAAATCGTTGCTTCATTTCAGGTACCATTTCTATTACATATTCACTTGCATTTTTTAAACTGTTTGCTTTGGTATCGTTAAAATTTACATTCTTAATTTCCGAAACATCATTCACGGGATTCATAATTTTTCTATGAAATTCATTCTCATTAATTAACACATGACTTGGCGATTACTTCTAAATGATTAATTGTTCCAGAAAAGAAGTTGAGGAAGAGATCAAAGTTTAAGAGTTTCTTTTTAAAGAATTTTACTTAGATTTGACACAGAATTCAGTGTTTCATCCAAAATAAAAAGCTGATATTCTTTATTTCCAAGTGAACACCACCAATCGACCTTGCCAAGTCTGCTCCATCCTTGTATATATCTTCTTTTTCTATTCTTCTTTTAAATATGCTATTCTTATGTCACTTTTCTAATTTCAGATACGATACCTTATGAAAATCTGTTTCCATTGAATATTCTCAATTTTTGTTGTAAAATACATTACCCTATCAACGGTTTATTATTTTTTAAAGCTATTAATTAACACTAATTATCCAATAGGTACAAACTTCGGATGCCTCTGTAAAAATCCTAATGTCAATTGAAATATACTTCTGTGGAGTAACTGTGCAGTTAATGTACAGTCGTGCCAACTCTCTCACTGTATTAAATTGCAGCTCTTATTCTTTTAATAAGTTAAGAAAAAGTTGCTAAGAGAGTCCAACTAATTACATAATAGAATCGTCGTACATTAACGCCAGAAGATTTTTTTGAAGTGTTTGGTAAAATGTTTTAACTAACGTAACATTTGAATATATTTCATTATATATTTTTATGTTATGTGAATTTTTCTTTAATGAAGGACTCGCCTAACTTCCTGAAATCATAATATTATTGAATAAAAAATACGTTCACTATTTAAGTTAAATTATTTTCATTCTGACGATGAATACACAGAACTAAATTCACGTTTCAGTCCTAATGTTATAAGTATACGGTCATTTTTTCCATTTAAAATCTCCATTTTCTCCAGTGTATCCTTCTGAGCAGTCATAACTTCTTATTTTGAATGAGTCAACGCAAGCAAAAAGGGAAGCCTTCGGGTAATTTTCTGAAATTTTTTTTGGAGAAAATTCACAATCATTAATTTAAGCGAATGTTTACTATTCTATTCCATCCTTATAATTAAATAAATCTCAGTTAAAATTATAGCTAATTTTTTTAACACAAAATTTCAGTGTTCTTGACCTCTTTACAAATTTTAGAGAAGCCAAGCCAGAGCCCTGGCCACGGCAAAACAACATCCCAGGTCTGTCCCTAGCTTTAATCAACCAAAGGTCTACTGGAGGAATACTGTGTTTCTTCTGTTCCTTGGGACAGTCCTGTGTCCTGCTGAAGACAGAACAAAGAATCTAAGATAAGAGAAAGATCATCCTTAGAGCTTTTTACACAGAAGCTACACTGACAAACTCGTATAAGATTAGAGGAATTAAATGTTTCCAAATCTTTCTGTTCAGGAAAGTCTCAAAAACATTAGAAAGAACAGAAGTTATTGCTACAATAAGATGGATAGAGGGTTGAGAGTGGGTCCCTCTTATTAGACAGGTTCACTGAGGGCAAGTTTCCAAAAAAAAAAAAAAAAAAAATTTTGCATAGTGTCCAATAAATAAATTTTCCATCAGCAATATTTTTTATTATTATTATTTATTTATTTAAATTTTTTTTTGAAAACAAACAACTCATTTTCTTTGCTAATATTCTTGTTACATCCATTTCTAGTAATCTTTATTGAAAGACATCAAACTCACTCTATGGGGTTCACCAATTAAGTTTTTCCTAATCCGGTGGTCCGAAGATATAAGACCGGCACAAAAGATGTCCAATGTCGATTTATTTCGAAATATGAAAACATGTCAATTATTTTGAATAAATTTAGATTATTTTGTAGAATAAACGTTAAAAATAAATTTGGATTTTGGTTTGTTTTTCATATTAAGGTAATTTTTCCTAAGCGATGATTTCAAAACATCAATGATTCCTATGATATCTTCGGTTTAAGACGTAGAAAACACGCACACACCCAAACAGACAAACACACACATACACACACACTCTCTCTCTCTCTCTCTCTCAAGACTGCAACTGTTTCGCTTCCTAGCTATATTCTCATGATTTAACAAAACACAAATTCGTTTTCTTCTTTTCTTTTTATTAAATGTAAAACTCAGACATTGTCAGTAAGTTTTTTCATAAGATTTTTATTATTATTATTTCAGCATTCTCTCTTCGGAAAATCGAAGAAAGTAGAGTTTCTTGAATCGTTTTCTGTGTTTAATATAAATAATCTCGGCATATATATATATATATATATATATATATATATATATATATATATATATATATATATATATATATATATATATATATATATATATATATAATATATATATATATATATATAAATATCAAAGTTTCAAGTTTGCTATAAGGGAATCGAACCTGGGCCCTATATCATAAAAGCTTAGAGTTTTACCACTACGCTACTAACGTTTCAATAGGGATATCCAAAGAGGAAGCTTATGAATAATAATTCACAAGAACAACCTCCAAAGACTTTTCTCGACCGAGTTTGAGCGTGAGGCAACATGACTCGGACTCGACCCACCACCCTCTTACCTCAGGCAAACTAATCAGATAGGTCAATAATCAAAGTCTACTAATACACTCGCAGACTAAATATTCATTAAACATCAAAGTTTAAAGTTTCCTATAGGGGAATCGATACCCCTATACAAAACTTTAAGCGAATCCGGCAACTTTCGAATCTGATCTTAAATCCACAACCCTCAAATCCGAATATAAATTATTTTCGAATTTCACGAATTTGAATCCGAATCCTTGAAAAAATCTCCGGATCCGGATTCGGATTCGCCCATCACTGTCATTTGCATATAAACCACTAATAATAAAATTAAGTTTGGAACATACTTCCTCAGATTTTCACCAACTCTTTCAATTTCAATAAACGGGTTTACGTAGGCATATCGACATTTAATTTGGTTTTGATATACATTTTACAGCATATATATATATATATATATATATATATATATATATATATATATATATATATATATATATATATATATATATATATATATATATATATATATGTGTGTGTGTGTGTGTGTGTGTGTGTGTAAATATGCAGCTGCCGAATAAATTTCTTTTTCTGGTTGCATGAAACATTCTTTGTCATGGAAAAATGTTTATGTTAGTGGCTCAAAACGCGTTATATTTTTCACATAATTCAGTAAACTTTGCACGTATTAATAGTTTCGTAGTATGCCAATGTCTATTGATGTTAGATCACAAAACTGGTATTAGTGTAATTCAATTATTATTGCTTTAGATATTTGTTGATGCTATTCTTATGTCATTTTTCTAATTTCAGATACTATGCCTTTTGAAAGCCTGCATCCATTGAATATTCTTAACTTCCTGAAATCATGATGTTTTTTTTTTTTTTATTATTCAATTAATGAATAAAAAAAAAAAATAATTTAAGTTAAATTATTTTCATTCTGACTATGAATACACAGAATTAAATTCACGTTTCAGTCCTAATGTTATAAGTATACGGTAATTTTTTTCCATTTAAAATCTTCATTTTCTCCAGTGTATCCTTCTGAGCAGTCATAACTTCTTATTTTATATGAGCGAACGCAAGCAAAAAGGGAAGCCTTCGGGGTATCAACCCTGTCACAGGAGACAGTCAACTCCCAAATGATGACTAGGTAACTCATGGGATGAGGGACACAGTTTGAAATATTCACTCCTAAAAAACATCACCAAGGTACGTTTATATTTTCACCAACTCTTTTAATTTCAATAAACGGCGTGTACGTAGGCATATCGACATTTAATTTGGTTCTGATGTATATTTTACAGCGTATATTTATTTATTTTACCATTCACCTTTCCCAATCACGTGGGGTGGTGCCCGTCACAGTTCGCTCAAACATACCCACATCCACACTCTATCTCCCCTCCCCCCTCACCACTGCCCTCCATCTCACTCTGTCCTCCGCGACTCTCCTACCTTCGTCCACATTCAAACCTCTCCCTCCCAGTATCTCCCTCACCCCATCCATCCACCTCCACCTCGGCCTTCCCCTCCCCCTTCCTCGGTCTCATCACTCTACCCACCATCCTATTCTCGTCCATTCTACACATATGCCCAAACCATCTTAATACTTCCGCTCTACGCACAATTCCCCTCTTCCATTCACACATATCTCTTATTCTTTCGTTTCTGATTCTATCTACCCTCCTTAACCCACATATAGCCCTCAGTCCTTTCATCTCAAAAACTTCTAATCCTTTCCTAATCGGAGCATTCAACCCCCATGTCTCATACCCATACATTGCAGATGGTAGACACATGGTAAGGGGGAGCCTAGCGGATAGCAAAGGAGAGACCCTACACAGAAAAGATCATTAACTAAGATGAGAATTTCACAAGGGAGAATTCTGAGGGGAAGAAGATATAGGAGGATAGAGAGAGAGAGAGAGAGAGAGAGAGAGAGAGAGAGAGAGAGAGAGAGAGAGAGAGAGAGAGAGAGAGAGAGAGAGAGAGAGAGAGAGAGAGAGAGAGAATATATATATATATATATATATATATATATATATATATATATATATATATATATATATATATATATATATATATATATATATATATATATATATATATATATATATATATATAAGACGGATTGGTTCAGATCAGGTCAAGAAGAAATCTATTTTTGGCGCCCTCGTTTTTTAGGGGAATTTTCTTCTTGATTATTACTTATTAAGTACTTTTAGTTGCACTTCTATTACGCAAGGTCTATATAATTCAATTCAAAATTTTTATTCAGCTATTTCAACATTCGAAGAAGTTCGCCGGTAGTTGAAGCTAAATAGACCTTCCCTAAGGCCAGTCCTATCTTTTTTTGGGGACAAGGCTGTGTGGTGAATTATAAACGCAAAACTTTTTTTCAAAAACATTTATTTATAGAATATATATAATTGAAAAATAAAAAAAAAAAATAACCTAACCTAAATATTTCCTTTTTCAATTATTAAATTTATTTATAGAATATATATAATAGAAAAATTAAAAAAAAAACAACCTAACCTAAATATTTCCTTTTCAATTATTAAATTTATTTATAGGTATTTCTTTATCTACTAATCTACTTGTTAGTATGTTAATGGGATCAATAGGGAGGGATACAGGGGACTCTACTTATAGAGAGGCACAAATTGTTCTATATGCTCTTTCTTTTTGTATTTTGACCAGGAATTGGAAGCCTAAAGAAAACAAATTATTAATTTCAGTTCCTAACCAACAATTTTGTCAATAAACAGAAATATGAATAAATTAATATATGATAATGTTCCTAAATGATTAAAATACTTAGAAGTAATAACGAATACCTCATAAATAATAATAAGACATAAATAATAAGTAATATCTAACAAAGAAAAAATAAATCCTAAATAAGAAGTAATATATGAAACAATTAACTATAAACAAGAAAATTCTATGATTTATCATAACTGACACAGGTGAAGCCTTTTTATTAAATTTAACAACTCTTAAATTCCCTAGAAAATACTAATAAAGCTCAGATAATACTAATAAAATAAAATAAATATAAATAAAATAATAATAAAACTTTTACCTTAATAGGCTTCCTCTTTTTTGTGTTATTTTACAACCTTGTGTGTGTTATCCAATGTAACTTTAACCTGCCTGTTTATTTTTCCTTATTATTCAAATATTTCAAAAAAAATTAAAGAAGACAATTAAAACAATTACATAAACATAAAGTAAAACAATGTAATGGCATCAGTGAAATTTGTATAAAAGATTTAAAAATAATAAGTATTACTACTGATAATTCTGGTATCATAGCTCCCTTTACAACATACTCTCAAACATTCGCACCTTTATTTCCTTTGATATCTTTCCCTTCTTCCAAACTTCTCTCAGTTCCCCCATCACTTTCATTCCCTCCGTCACTCTATTCTTTATTTCCCCATCCATCCCTCCTTTCCCCTCCACTAACATTCCCAAATATTTAAACTCTTCTACCTCCTCAAGTTTCTCTCCTCCCACCTCGACACCCTCCCATTCCTCCCCTCTTGCTGCCTCATCCCTGCCCCCGATCCTCATCACTTTACTCTTTGCCGAGTTTACCCTTAATCCCTTCGATGCACATTCCCTAACAAACTCCTTCACCAACATTCTCAGCTTCTCCCCAGATTCAGCAACTAACACCGCATCATCCGCAAACAACAAGACACTTACCTACCATTCTCCCTCTCCACTTCTCAACCTAATACCCTTCCCTTCTCTTTCCATCCCCTTCACAACACCATCCATTAACACATTAAACAACCAAGGAGACATAACACATCCCTGCCTCAGTCCAACGCCCATTTTAAACCATTCAGTCAGTTCCCTCTTCACCCTCACCCTCGCTCTATAGTTTTCATAAAATGATTTAACTGCATTTAATAATCTACTTCTCACTCCTCCCTCCCTTAGAACCTCAAACATTTTCCTTCTACAAACTCTATCATACGCCTTTTCCAAATCCATAAAGCATACATACCCTACTTTATTTTCCTCGTATATATATAATATATATATATATATATATATATATATATATATATATATATATATATATATATATATATATATATATATATATATATATATATATATATATATATATATATATACACTTAATTTCATAAAATCTGACCTAAATAATAATAATAATAATGAATTTACAAGAACAGAGATTAAAAAAGTCAGATTATTAATTTATTAAAGTAACAAAAAAAAAAATGAATGAATTTAATTAAAATTCAGTGAGTTATTTAATGAACTTGAGATATATATATATATATATATATATATATATAATATATATATATATATATATATATATATATATATATATATATATATATATATATAATATATATATATATATATATATATATTATAGGTTGCAGAGAATACCACAATCTAAAATCAAATTAGAAGGACTATTGTAATTTATGTGTTCATACAAAGTAAGAGGAGAAATTACTCTCCCACATGGACGTATCGAAGTAGCATTAAAAGTACGGAAAGGACGAACTATTTCGAAGCCACCATTGAAGCCTAAAAAAAGAAGCATTTCATTTTCCTTAAAAGAAAGCGATTTTTCTTTCTGTAAACAGCGTTTATATTCCCTCAACTTCATCTTTTCACTTTCATTCTCAATCCTTTTTTCAACGCTTAAGACATTAATTAAATAATTAGAAAACGAAATGCTGTCATTATGTTCCTTCTTGAGAGTGGAACCTTTGTAAGATGGTCCACATTCTCCAGTACAAAGCTTAATGAATTCATTACACAAACATTTGTCCAACGTTTCTATTATCACAAATGGAGTTACGTTATTTTCATTGCAGCAAATTTTGATGAATGTGCAAAAATCCTCTATAATTCAAACATTGTTTCACATCTTCAAACTGAAATATATATATATATATATATATATATATATATATATTATATATATATATATATATATATATATATATATATATATATATATATATATATATATATATATATATATAATATATATATATATATATATATATATATATATATATATATATATATATATATATATATATATATATATATATATATATATATATATATATATATATATAAATATATATATATAAAAGAGTTATATTATACTCGTATATTTTATTGGTATTTATCTTAGGCTAAAATATTTACTTCAGGGTTTTAATAGAAAAAAAAAACACAAAACCATATATATATATATATATATATATATATATATATATATATATATATATATATATATATATATATATATATATATATATATATATATATATATATATATATATATATATATATATATATTATATATATATATATATATATATATATATATATATATATATATATATATATAATATATATATATATATATATATATATATATATATATATATATATATATATATATATATATATTATAAATGAATAAATAAATCAATCCCGACTTCAACAATTTAAACTAGTTGTATTTGCCTTCAAAGGTTTAAAAAAAAAATTCCACAATGATAAAACAATTCTCCCAGACTTCAACCAGATGAATAAATTTTGACACTGATGGACACATAGTTAAAAAAAAAAAAAAAAAAAAAAAAAAAAAGGTGGGGAAGAATGGTAAATTCAACTCACCCATATAAGAGAAGAGTCCTTAGGAACCTGTGATGAGTTCAAAGAATAGAAGAAGAACTGATGTCCAAAGACCAAAACTTCTCCGTATTTAAATTCTTCATTAATTTTATGAACTGCAAAAACTTTCTCTCCATTTTGAAGTCTTTTGTAAATCTGAGAAAGAAAATAATGGACATAAAATCAAACTCGAAATTTATTATTTTATTCAAGTTACAAATAAAAATGTAAATGGAATTATTATAAGAAAATTTGTCATTATATATATAATATATATATATATATATATATATATATATATATATATATATATATATATATATATATATATATATATATATATATATATATATATATATATATATATAACATTAACACTCTTGTGACACGTCTCGTAAATCTAAATCTCCTAATTTCGATGTTTTATTACTTAAAATCTGTCTTCCTACTACTACAATTATCTTGTGTTTCTGCTACTGTTCCCCTAATGGAACAGATTTTCCTGTTTTTTTTTTCAATATCTTA
>SEYY01011495.1:10000-12672 GCA_009176605.1 Armadillidium nasatum | reverse complement strand
CTGATGTTCCCGCATCTGAGCCTGATGTTCCTTCCACTGATGTCCTGATGTCTCTGATGTTTCTACCAAGATGTCACTGATTGTCTTGTTCCCAGAAGAAACCCCCTCCGTCGAGTACGCTTCGATCCGTGAAGATGTTCACTCCGTGTCTCGGTGGGGAACTGATATATAGTGAACGTTTAAAAGTTACCCAAAAAATAGTACAAACGTTTTCTATAAAGGAAACAGAAAATCTATAATTTTTGCATTACTTGTTTATATTTAATATTTGTGTTTTTAAGAATCATTTAACTAATTAAAAAAAAAAATAAAGTTCGTTTTGTTATAAAATAATTATTATTTGTGTATAAAGATATAAAATATTAATTTAAAAACTAAAACATATAAAATGTAATGTATATTACGTATAAGTCCGTCTCAATTGTAAGCTATTTTTGTAAGCAAAAACGTGAAGCACGTTCCCTCCATTTTTACTCTGCTTTCGCTCGCAAAAAGCGGTTTGCGCGCGAAAAACCTCGAAGGGAAAACCATTTTAAAATATTATTATTAAAAGTAAAAAATATTTGTTTTATAAAATATTTTGTTAAATTTTCAATAAAAAAATGTTACTGTTCAAAATTTCGATTTTAATGTATCTTTTTATGTATTATAAAAATATATAATTAAATAATACTTTAGAATTAAAATAAATAAAATTTTGTATATTATTTCAATGTGAATTTATGAAACTTTTATAATAATGACTTTGTAAGCAATTTTTGTTAAAAATGAGAAATCAAATAAAGTGAGAAAACCAATTATTTGTTAATTGATCCTTTCCATTTAGAGATAATTTCAAAAGGTCGTTAGCAAATATTGTTACATTCACTTTCCCCAAGAAGCCGAAGAAGAAGCCGCACCGTCCAGAAGAAGGCGTCCAAAGCAGAGGCAAGAAGCAGCCGTTCCCACAGCAGCAGAAGAAGAGTCCAAAGAAGAGGCAAGAAGCAGCCGTACCCACAGCAGCGGAAGAAGAAGTTCCAACGCCTCTGCTCCAGAAAGGAGACCCAGTTTGGCAGACTATTTACCCACGACTATGGTTCCTCCTTGGACGTAGCCTGCCATCCAAGGCTACAGACGGTCCGCAGGCTAGAAGAAAAGTGGTGGCTACCACACGACTACCAGTCGGCATTCCACAAGGGGACTTACAAAACACCCAGCCTCCTGATTGATCCCCCTGTGCTACTACAAAGTGTAGCGACCTCCTGGACCATATATTGGTCAGGCCAGAGATAATTAGGTCGCTATATATATATATATATATATAATATATATATATATATATATATATATATATATATATATATATATATATATATATATATATATATATATATATATATATATATATATATATATATATATATATATATAGGAAAGCATTAATTTTATCAGACTTTCTTTTCGCAAAAACACCATACAATCATGATTATATTTCTGCATGAGTCATCCTTACGTTTAAGAGGCGCCAGATAGTCTATTTTCAGAAAAAATGTTGTACAGCGACAGGACAATGATTAAGTTCTTCACAGCTTGTATTTTACATTATTATTCCAGAAGGTTTTCGAAAACGTAAGCAAGTTTTAAAATTCTGTCTGTCTATAGGTACATATAAAACGTGATTAACTTGATTGATTTAGAATTAATATTAGAAGTCATCACTGTAATACTTTCAGATTTTAAAATATCAATATTATTATTATTAATATTTATTATCATTATTTTTCCAGAGCAAAGAACCGACAGAATGATTCTTACAGTATTCATCTTCGTTCTGTTCTTTTTTATTTTTTTTGTGAGTATTTCACTATATATAATATATATATATATATATATATATATATATATATATATATATATATATATATATATATTATATATATATATATATATATATATATATATATATATATATATCACAATCAGGACATATGCCTGAGTCCTACTAATTTTTACAGCAGAGTTGCGGAAAGAAGTAAGTTTTTCCAAATTAACTGCCGACATGCCTCGTACATGGTGTTTAAAAGTGTATAAGTTACATGAGTTGGGTACATGTAAGAATGTGTATAGATGACAAGTTTGTGGTAAGAGTGAAACATAATTTGTAAGAGATCTCCTCAAAGACTAAGGTATTCTTTGGGAGAGTTTGGGGGATTGTAAAGAGAGAGAGAGAGAGAGAGAGAGAGAGAGAGAGAGAGAGAGAGAGAGTAATTCGATATTTTAGAAAGAATTAGTAAGGGCTGGAGAGCCGAATTGGTGAAAGTCGTAGACTCTATCTTTACTTGGAGAGTTATGTGACGCATATATAATATATATATATATATATATATATATATATATATATATATATATATATATATATATATATATATATATATATATATATATATATATATATATATATATATATATATAGTATATATATATATATATATAATATATATATATATATATATATATATATATATATATATATATATATATATATATATATATATATATATATATATATATATATATATATATATATATATATATATATATATATATATATATATATATATATATATATATATATATATATATATATATATATATATATATATATATATATATATATATATATATATATATAT
>SEYY01011495.1:0-5000 GCA_009176605.1 Armadillidium nasatum | reverse complement strand
CCGGCAAACCCTCCAAGCTCCACAAGCCCCAAAGCTCCACAGGGTTCCCCGGCAAGCTCCACAAGCCCCAGGCACTCTTTTTTTTTTATTTAATTTACTAAAAAAAAAATATTGAAAGAAAAAAAAAAGAAAAAATTAAAATTAAAATGAAAATTAAATTAATATTTTAAAAAAAAATTCATTTATTTTTAAAAATAATGTCGAAAAAAAAAATAAATAAAATAAAATTTGGTGATAAAAAGAAATATGTTAAAAATTTTTAAAATGAAAAAGAAAAAGAAAAAATTATTATATCTTAAAATATATTTGTTTTTTAAAACAAAACAAACAAACAAAAACAAGAAAATTTTTGTTGTTGCTTACAAATATCTGAAAATTTTTGTTTGTTATCAATTTTAAAATATTTGCCCAAATGGTCAAAAAACGACACCTCGTCGCTTATGACATCATCCAAGATGGGGTCACGCTAATCTTAGATTAGATTAGAAAAACCGTTACCGCCCCCAAAGAAAGCTCATTTCATCGCCGGCTGTCATACAAGCAACACGCCTCTCTGAACGCTCTCTTCAATGTAAGAAAAATAATATTTATTTTCTTAATTATTATTATTATTATTATTATTATTATTTCTTTCTTATTATTCAGTAATGTTAGTAGTTTATTATTTTTATTATTATTATTATTATTATTATTATTATTATTATTATTATTATTATTATTATTATTATTATTATTATATATTATTATTATTATTATTGTTATTATTATTATTATTTTTATTATTATTATTATTATTATTATTATTATTATTATTATTATTATTATTATTATTATTATTATTATTATTATCATTTTCGAAGAAGGAGTAGTCTTTATTTAAGTACCTCCATCAAAAATATTCAAATTATGCAAATTATGAAAATATGCAATATTTTGCAACATTATCCTCTAAGTCATTTTATGCTATTTTCTATAATTTTTTTTTACACATTTTCCATCATTTTTTGCTATTTTTTACCCATTTTTTCCTTATAAAACTTTGGCGTGCGACTTTTAGACGATGCATGCATTAGGCCTAATTAACCCTTTATGTTCCCCTCACCCCCCTTTAACCCTTTCACCCCTTTTTAACCCTTTCACACCCCTTTTGACCCCTTTTTTCCCCTTTCTAATGGATTTTTTTTTTGCAACATTTAAATTGATGAGCAAGACTGGTGGCTATTGCATGATCTTGCATGATGCAAGATCCTCTGCAATTTGGCTGTCAGTTTTGCTCATTATACTACTTATATATATATATATATATATATATATATATATATATATATATATATATATTATATATATATATATATATATATATATATATATATATATATATATTTTAAGAATTATAAAATCATAGAGCTAAAATCTAAAAAAAAGATAGCACTAAATGTAAAATTGAAGGTTACTATTCTTTTAAAAGTTCAGTTCTCATTTTGAAGTCGTAATGACAAGTTCTCATTTGAATTTCGTATCGAAAAGTTCTCATTTTGCTGTCATAAAGAAAGATTCTCTTAATTAAAGTTCTCTAATAGATTTAAAACTGAAAAGTTCTATTAAAGTTTTCTTATCATAAAGTTCTTAGACATTTTCAATCAAGATTTATTAATCATATCGTTTGATATAAAATCAATTTGAATATTTAATCTGTTCGATTGTACATTCTTTTACTAGATTATTCGTGATACTACTGCAGTAAATGGTTTGTGAATAAAACTTCTAGACGAGAGGGACTAGTTCACTCTACTGGTTCCTGTGTGAGGAAATAAAATATTTCTCAAGAAGAAGCTTTTCTATTAAGATCTGCATGTGTAAGTTCTTCTATAGCATTGTGTTCTTTCGTTTAGAAGTTGTTCATAATCATTTTCCTAACTAAGATCTGTTTTTTTATATCGCATTTACAGAGATGCTCTTTTGAATACAAGTTAATCTTATGCAAATTTGGGAGAAACCAACCTTGACTCTTGGTTCGGCTTATATTAAATTTATCTCCTATTAATTCTGCAAAATATACCATCTTTGTTTTTATTAACTTTTTCATTTCAAATCCTAAATTTAATAAAATTGAGAAATATTTTATAATTTCTTTGATTTGATCTATTTGATGTCGGCAGCTTTTTGCTAAAAATCTTAACTTTTTCTTGTTTCTAGTTGTAATCTTTCGATTTTGATTAAGTTCAAAATTTTCCCATATTTCGTTCGTAGTTCATTTTCTAACAATATTATAAATATTGGAACAGAGTTTGATTAGTTTCTCATAGTTAGTTAAATTGTGCTTTCGTATCAACATTTTCAGTTGCGTACATATTGTTTAGAAATTTGTGTGTGTGTGCTATACATGCTATTTACCTCAAAATTAATAAGAGAATCTGTTTCGAGCTAAAGGTGTTTTGTAAATATACTAAATATCTGAGTGATTTCGGCATAAAATTACCGTAATTTCTACATTCTAAATTTAACATAGTAAGGTCTAGCTTTGCACTGATATAAAAGTCAAATTATCAGTTTTTTCGCAATATAGCCTTTGAATATCGTCTAAACACACAAGCAGACACACACACATCAAGTCAAAAATTTACATTTTTCGCAAATTTGAAAATATATATATATATATATATATATATAAGGTGTGTGTGTGCATTTTTTGTTTTTGTTGGAATTTCTACAATTCTAGTCCGATTTTCTCGGATTTTTTTGTGTTTCTATTCTGTTACACCTATTCAAAAATAAGGCTCCTACTTTTCAAAAGAAGAATCCTTATAGTTTCGTCTTTTGAAGAAATTTACAAAAAAAGCTCTTTTGAGCATTTGAAAAAAAAAGCTCTTTCGAGCATTTGAGAAAAAAAAGCTCTTTCGAGCATTTGAGAAAAAAAGCTCTTTCGAGCATTTGAGAAAAAGCTCTTTCGAGCTCTATTTAGCATTTGGGAAGTTATAATAAGCTCTTTTGAGCATATAATAATTGAAAATGAATATAGAAGACATTACTTCAGTATCCTCACTTCTTCAAGAAATGGAAACTTCTATCTCCAGTGACACAGAGATAGCAGAACAAACCCTCCAACCCGAGGAAATGAAGAAAAAAATTGAAGAAGTAAAGGAGAAGTTATCCCCTCTCAAGATAATGAGAGGAGTATCAAAAAGGAAGGTTACTCTCCTTTTCAAACAACTATTGGAAATTATGCAAACAGACGGAAGTAATTCACCTCTCATATCGTCTATGTTGGAAGAAGTGTCGTCAAAACTTCTAGAGGTGCGTCAATATGACGGAGAGATAGAGGCATTAATATTCTCATCCTGTCTTCTCAAATATGATAACACCTTGCTCAATGAGGAGATAGTGGGTGCGTCTCACTATCATCTACAACAGCAGAAGGTTATGAGCAAGTTTCATTCTTCTAATGAAAAATCATCTCGCCATTCGTCAGCCTCCGGCTCAAATCCACAAGAGAACTTAGAGAACCAGTCGGAGGTAAAATCCATATTGAGAGGATTAGCCGTCAAGCAAGAGGTCAAAATACCTGCTTTAAAGTGTAAAACTTTTTCTGGAGAATCTGACCGTTTCCAATTTAGATCGTTTTTACTTTCTTTTGAAAATGTCTTCGGAAGTCGGCGAGACTTAAGTGACGCCGCAAAACTTCAATATTTAAAAGGCTCATCTTTCAAGTATGGCATTAAAAGATGTAGAACATCTTCCTAATGTGGACGACAACTATGAAGTTGCCCTCCAAATTTTAAAAGATTTATATCTTGATGTGCCTTTTATAATCGATTGTCTATTTCATAAAATAGACACAGCTCCTGTCATAGACAACAAAAATCTTGAAGCAGTGAGAGCTTTCATATCAGAAGTTCGTGCACACTTACATGAACTTAAAGAATTCGAATTAGATTTTATGGAGGAGGGTTCAGCTTGATGTAAACTTTTAAGTCATATCGTGGTAGATAAATTGCCCTCAAGTTTCCTAAGGGAATTGAAAATCGAGACGAAGGTAGAATATCCTTCCATCAACATCATCTTAGATAATTACCATATGATTTTAAAATCTATGGAAAGAATCAGAGGGAAGAATCCATCACATACATCTACATCCAAAAAATCTTTCAACTGGAAAGAAAACATCTTCTTTTCAAAATTCTGCGTACTCCAGACAAGAGAACACCACATCTCCAAAAAAGTCTAGTATTTCTTCGGAATCTTCATCTGTGAAGTGCAAACTGTGTGATGGTGCACATTTTATGTCGTCTTGCACCGTCTATTCGAATCCAGCCTCCAGAAAAGAGCGCTGTATTGAAATAGAACTATGCTCTAGCTGCTCCAGCACTAAGCATAAATCTAAGCAGTGTCCTGCTAAGCGATATGGACTTAGCCGCCCTTGCTTTTACTGTAAAAGCAAGAAACATATATCAGCCCTTTGCACATCTGAAACAAATGGAAAAAGGAAGAGTGATCAACATCGTAGAACAGATGACACACCTACCCCTTCATCTTCTCTTGCACAAACTGGGGAGGATGAATCGCAACAGAAGTCATCTGTGTATCAACACAGGATCAACTCCTTCTGGCAACATTCTTCCAACCATCTCCCTTAAAGTAAAAAGGGGGAATAAGATTCAAGAAATAAGGGCACTTCTAGATTTTGGATCTCAGAGAAGTTACTTCAAAGGAAGTGTCATGGAGAAGCTAGGAGTAAATATTGCTTCACTTCCTCGTCAAAACACCACTGTAAAAACTTTTCTGGGAGAACAAACCAGAACAATGTACTCCATTGATCTGGAATTGAATTTATGTTGTGGGTCATATACCCAAAATTCCAGCTCTTGTGGATCCCAATCTTGACGTCGGTTTTGAAGTCAAGGGATTGATGGGAGCCGAATACAACATAACGAAGAAATAATTTTAAGATAGCCGATCGGTTCTATCAAGGAGGCCGTCATGGTGACATTGTCAACAATGTA
>SEYY01011493.1:10000-12706 GCA_009176605.1 Armadillidium nasatum | reverse complement strand
GATTATTCATTATGGAACTAAAGCTTTGTTATAACCCTTGGCGAGGCTACTTATCAGTTAATTTAGTCAAGGCATTGAAATAAGATAACAATTACGATAGTTGAAATAATGATGCTATGAACGGCACTAAGTTAAACCAACCAATGGGAAGCAAGACCCTCTCCTGAAGATGTTTTCAAAGCGCGGGAAGTAGAAGAGTCAGTTTAGCGTCAGAAATAGTCTTGAGTAGGAGCTCGCGCTCCGTAATTCTCAAGGAGAGCTGAACGAAATAAATCAATTAAGATCGGATTTTTAAATTACAACTAATAACATTGAAGATCTTAGAAGTGCGAAATTCTGTTTTAAATATATCTTGTGCTTTATCTGGATTACAACAATTAATTTTGCTAAAGGCATTGTTGCCTCACATTTTCATTTCATTTTACATCTGGCCATCTTAATAAAGAATATTGAAGATATTAATTGTTTGGGTTTAATTTAACCTAGAACAAAGTTTGGTTTCCCCTCAGACTGACAGTTCGTCACTGCAACCTTCTGATAAATCAACATTATTATTAATAATAATATTATAAGAAAGTAGAAGAAAATAGAAAAAAAAGAAAAAGAACAAAAACTTTCGAAAAGAAGGGAATTTTCAAGAGTTGAACGCTGATTTTGTAAAACGATACTCTAAACTGCCCGGGTATAAGAGAAGAAGAGGGGCATTTCAAAGCAGGGGAAAATGAACCTTAAGTTGAAGAAGGGAAACGTCGTAAAAGAAACAGTGTACGTGGAGAAGAAAAAAGAAACGGATACGCACGACTATGCGCACACTCGGGGAAAACATACACACCAGTTGACGCTCAAGAGGTTTACAAGCATACAACGAAAGAAATAGAAGTAGGAAGAAAAATAAAAGAAAAAAAAATAGTTTTAGTGAATTAGAATTATAAAAAAAAAGAAAAAAAAATATAAAAGAAATAAATGATCATTAGTTTTTAAAAAATATATATAATAATAATAAATATAATAATAATAATATAAAATAATTATAATAAGCAAATGTGATGGTAATTAGAATGTAAAGGATCTCTTGGAACTTATAAAATTTGGAAAAAAAAAAGAAAGAAAGGCAACAAGCTCGAACAGAGGTAAAACGCTGATGGAAAAGGAAGAAACTTCCGATTTTTGTCATACATTCAACCAATGTACTGCTTACTCGACATAGTGTTATAGGAACGTGCGGTGGCCTCTAGGTAGAAGAATTGCAATACTTAAGCATTCTTAATACACTTGAGCTTCCAAAGGCCTCGTAAGTAATAGGGTGCACACGTGAGCTTCTAAAAGGCCATATAACAAAAGACATTGCAAAATAAAAGATCTTCTAACACCAGAGTATAGAAGGGCAAGCATGCACAAGAATGGGCGGAAAACTGAAGTATTCAGAATAATCCTGAACGAATAAAAGTTGACAAACAGTAGTGAAGAACTCACAGTCAAACCTATAAGGCAATAAAACCTACAGGAGAATGAAAATGAATGACCACTTAGAAAAATTCTGCGGTAATAAGATTACAATTTTCAGGATTAAATTTAGATGGTTAAAAATTTTGAATCTCTTTTGCTTTGTCAGGAGAAAAATTCCCAGAAACAAAACATAGTGTAGAAGAAAAATAAAAATAAAGACATTTATTGGGTTTTGTTCCTGTAATTCGGAGGTAAAACATTGTTTGCAATTTAAGAATTACAAAAATAGAGGTCTAAAATAGATGTTGGGTACAGCAGATGTATGCCAAGTTTATAATTACTAAGGGATCCTTGATAAATTTTCCAATAAAATTACAACCTTGGAAAATTTTTTTTTTTGGGGGGGGGGTGAAACTTGTAAAGCCGTTGGCACCTAGCCCCCTACTGTTATTAAAGAATATTTATTGACTGGCGTCGCGTTTCAGAGTTATTTTATATATGGCAGGTCTTTATGTAAATTTTATCTATTGTTTTAATAAATCTTAATGGGGATAGTACTTGTTGGTACTACATAATAATTAATTAAGGATTCTAAACAAAGAATGGTTTAATTATGCATAATAATATTATCATATGAGAATAGCTTTTGAACTAGCCAATAATAAAAGAGAATGCCTATGACGTCAGCAGGCCCGAATAGATTACGTTTTAAATAAGAGCTTGAAGCTGCAGTGGAGCGGCCGCTTTAGACACAGAGGGGCAAATTCCCCCTAATGTTGAGTTCCACGTTAAATAATTATTTATTAATTGTTTGATCAATTAATATCAATCATCAAAATAAGATATTATTGCAAAATATCAGAATTACTTGTGCTATTATAACCATAAAAAAAATAAAATAAAATCGTATTTATCATTTGTTTGTTGTGACATTTAACTATTGAAATTCCATCTTAATAAAGTTATTAAGGATTAATTGGTTTGGTATTAATTACCTAATTAACCGAAGCATATATATATGATTCGGCTGCCGTCGTGAGTGGATGTGCTTGGAAGCAGATGGGAAGAAGAAAAGTTAATAACATCACAAAGAAGTCAGAAGAACAGAGAAGAAGAGAAGAGAAGAGAAAAGAAGAGAAGAGAAGAGAGAAGGAAGAGGGAAGGGAAGGGAAGGGAAGGGAAGGGGGAAGAGAAGGCTATTGGATATAATCTTCAAGATCTTTTCTCTGAAGTTGCCGTTTTTTGTCGAATTATTTTTGA
>SEYY01011493.1:0-5000 GCA_009176605.1 Armadillidium nasatum | reverse complement strand
AATAATAAAAAAAAAAAAAAAAAAAAAAAAAAAAAAAAAAAAAAGTTAAAAATATTTTTTTTCCTTTCTTTTTTTTTTATTAAAAATGTATATTTATATAAATTTTTGTTTTTATTTTTTATTTTTTGTTGGCCATTGTAATTACACACTAATATACTTTTTTAAAAATAAAATTTGATTTATAATTCCAATTTAAAATCAAATATATATTTGAATTAAAAATAAAAAATGTAGCTAAAACTTTTTTAGTTACCTTGTCCCTTTTGGATTACTCAAAAAATATTTTGAGCTATGTTTCCAACCACTCCCAAAAACCTGCTTATTAAAGCAAAAAGGAGGTGTGGTTTTTGTTTCTGCACAAACATTTTTTGGGCTTTCTAGCTCAGATCACATATTATATCTATGGAGCGAAGACCCCATGTCTTATGCTCAGCCATAATTTGGCATTTTTATATTAATCTAATAGATAAACAACAGTGGCCACTGAAAAATATAAAGTATTTTATACTTTTTTCCTAATTTTCTTTTTTTTTTTAATTTTATTTTTGAGGAAAAAGCCTCTTGAAAAAACACCAAGAACAGAGGTCAAAATCAAGTACAAAGAAGAACACCAGCAGCAAAAAAATTTGGATCTACAATTCTCACAACAAAAGGGTGAGTAAAAAATTAATCTAGTTTTAGCTGAAGGAACTAGAAGAATTTGCCCTTTTATATTCTGGTTGCAATATATGAGTAAAAAGAAAGGGAACCCAAATTATATATATTTTCTACGATTTAATTAACAATATATTTTAAAATTGGATTATTAAATCAAGTTTTGTTTTATTAGTCAAGGTAAAAAACTAATCTGTAATATTTCTTTCAGACCCGGCTCAAAGATTTTAGATTGTAGAATATACAGGAAAGGAAGAAATCTCAGCAGTAGAAATAGAAAAATACTCCCCAATACTGCCCCTATATATGTTTGTTTCATTTTATTTTACTTTTAACAATGTATAAAGTTCCCACATTTTCATAAAGTTTTGTTTTGTACATCTTTTTTAAGTAAAGAAAAAAAAATTATTTGAGCATTAAATCCTTCTTTTTTATTCTTAAAATAAATTTCCAGTTTCATACTCCAAATTAATAATATAATCTTTGTTTTTTCTGTAAAGGAGAAGTTTAAAATTTGGGGGAACTTTTTACAATTTATGCTCGAGTTCTGATTTGCCTCAAAAAAAAAAAAAAAAAAAAAAAAAAAAAAAAAAAAAAAAAAAAAAAAGCTTGTAACATGCTGATTCTAAATATATATTATATGCATGGTCTATGTCTAACTGTTCAGATGCTACAGGCCTTAGTGTTTTCCGATATTTCTATTGCCTACCAGATAAGTTAATATAAGAAACCTTATGAACTTATCGATTACGTTAAACGGTTTATTTCTTTCTTTTCTTTTTCTGCTTATATATATATATATATATATATATATATATATATATATATATATATATATAATATATATATATATATATATATATATATTATATATTAGGTCTTCAGAAAAGGTGCCTTCAAGCGGCAAGACCGACATCAGTATCCAGCTGGACTTCAGATACAGAAACCGCAGGATGCTGCTGCAAAGCCTTTTCACCCCCCCACCCCGAGCAAGCTTGGGGTCACAAGCGAAGGAAGTTCTCCTCGCCGCAGTCCGGAGAAATCCGAGATCTTTCAAATCTATCTCTCAACACTCTCCTACTATACTTTCTCCTTTTTTCCATTTCAGGAGGAGATTAGGCTGGCGTATCTCCTCCTCCTCCTACTTAAAGCCGGCGACATAGAGGAAAATCCGGGGCCTGTAATCTGGCAATGCCCGATCTGCAACAAAATAGTCAGAAGGGACTCCATAAAATGCAAAAACTGTCACAAGTGGATGCACAGACAATGCTCCCCATTTCAAAGACTCCCACCTACAAACCACAATTGGAAATGTCAAATTTGCACCCCCCCTACCACTTTAAACCCTATCAATCATAATTCCCACATCTCTACATTAAATATCCTAGAAATCAACATAAACGGCCTCCACGACAAACACAAAGAACTAGAAACATTTCCTACACAAACACAACATCCACATTGCGCCGCTTATACAAGAAGCCCACCTTCCAACAAACCAACTCCCCCCAACTTTCTACAAATACGACTCCATCTACTCCCAACACAAACCCAACCATCACAAACTTTTAACTCTCATCCACAACTCTATTAATTACTCCAACACATCCTCTCAACATGCAACACGCAATCTGACAACATCTCTAAAATCCAAACCTTTCAATAGAATTAAATAAAACTACGCACAATTTAGTAAACCTATACATACCACACTATACTTCCACACACTGTCCATAAACTACTCACCAACCTTACTACAATAACAACCTCCTAATCTCCTATTATGCGGAGACTTCAATGCCCACCACCCGACCTGGTACAAAAACCAAGCCTCCGACCAAAGAGGAACACACATCATCGAACACTTGGAACATCTCAACATACTTAACAACAAAAACCTCCATACCAGAATCCCCCCGCAATCCAACCAATCCCCCACATCACCAGACATCACTTTTTGCTCCTCAAACATTCACCCTCTTCTACACTGGACCACCGAAACCGATCTAAACTCTGACCACATACCAATAATCATAAAATACCACATCAAAAACAAACCTACACAAATCTAAAACTACATTTACCAACTACAAAAAAGCAGACTGGACCGGTTTCTCCAACTACATAGACGAAAACCTCACAACAAACGAAATTACAAACATATCCTCCCTCAAATCAGCTATTCAACATCTCACCCACACAATCCAGAAAGCAGCCAACATCTACATCCCAAAAGGCCACATTAAAAAATACAAACCTAACCTCTCCCCCGAAATCACTTCTCTCATAAAACAAAGGAACGCACTAAAACGCCAAAACAACCCCACACAACTCACCAAAACACAAATAGAAACACTAAACAATCAAATATCGACCCTAATAAAAACTCACACAACTAACAACTACCAAAACTTCCTCATCAAAAACTTGACAACACAAACAGCAAAAGAGTCTGGAAAACAATCCACACAACCACAACGCAAAAAAACAACCCACTTCACACTCACGAAACTCCAACCAATCCCACTACACAAACCCCATTAACTCCCAAACAACACATCAACCTACTGGCACACACTTCGCTAACCAAAGTAGCTTACCTACCCACCCACAAAACAGGAAAATAATAAAAAAACTGAAAAAGCTACGCAACAACCAAAACAACTTAAACGCCATCACACCCACATCACTCAAAACACCATTAAAACTATCAAAAACTCTCCAGCAACAGGACCAGACAACATATCAAATATTCACTAAAACACCTATCCAACATCACCATAACCTCCATCTTCAACAAATCCATCCAACTCAACTATATCCCCCCCAATGGAAAAAAGCATTAATCATCCCTAAACTCCAAAGACCCTTCACCGACCAATCTCCCTATTATCCACCATCAAAAACTTCTTGAAAAACTAATCCTAAATTCTATCCTCCAATTCATCCCACAACAAAACTTCCAACACGGGTTCAAACCCAACCACTCCACCACCACACTTACCAACATCATCCAACCTATAATAAACGACTAAACCATAAGCCATATCACAAAACATACTAATAGCAATTGACATAAACAAAGCCTTCGATACTGTCCCGAGACATAATCTTATCCATAAAATCCTCCAATCCAACATCCCAACAAACACTAAGAAATGGTGCTAACCAACTTCCTATCAGGAATAACCGCCCAAATACAACACGGCCATAAATCACGTACCACAACTTAAGAAACGGAGTTCCAAGACTACTCTCCCCCACTCTATTCAACCTTACACAGCAGACTCCCTCAACCCAAACAACTTTCACCCGCATAAATCATACAGACGACATAACTATTACTACCTCACCACCGCAACATCTCTCACCAAGACTACATAAAACAACTCCAATCTTGGCTAGCGAAAAAGGAGACGGCATCCCCAAACAAATCCTCCATAACCCTTATAACAACAGAAAAACACATATCCAACACCCACCCACAAGTCCTACTAAACAACACCCCCATACCCCTCAACAAAACCCCAAAGATTCTCGGCCTATCATTTGACACTCACCTCACTACTCCAAGCACATTCAAAATACCACCTCGCGCAATCAGAAAACTCAACGGCCCAAACAGTGGCCAAACTACAGACAAAACAACAACATACAACCTCAAACAATCTAAAACAACTAACCACCCATCTGGCACCCTCTGCTCTCGAAAAAACTTAACACACTCCAAAAAACAAAAAGCCCTACGCCCATTCCAGCTGCACACCCACAACCCCCCAACAACAATCATAACGAAACCAAGATACTACCTATAAGGAATCACCTCGAAATGATAGGCACCCAATTTTACGCAAAAACACGTCTACCCACACACCCATGTCACAATACTCTCCTCCAACCTACCCCACAAAGACTAACACAGCCTCCATCGTCCACCGGCGCCTTTTACAAACAGATCCTAAATCACATCCCCCCCCCCCCCAATACCACAACAACCAAACATATACACACTCAAAACACATTCATACATGATCAACAGACCCCCCCCCGAAATAAACCCCGACTTCAACAACCTCCCAAGACACTTACAAATCTCACTTGCAAGATTGAGATGCGGGCACCACCCAAACTTACAACATTACAAACACAATTCAAAATAACCCAGGCAGCATCTCCCACCTGTACTAGATGCGGAATGGCCCCGGAGACCGTGAAACACTTTCTATTACGCTGTCCTTCCAACTCTCGCCCAAAATCTTCTGGGGCATCACTTCTTTGAAAGATCTCTGGACGAGACCGACTGCGGCGGGAAGCTTCATTAGCGAAGTGTGGCCGCCTCAACATGG
>SEYY01011492.1:17500-18571 GCA_009176605.1 Armadillidium nasatum | reverse complement strand
TGGTGTGTGTGTGTGTGTGTTGTTGTTTGTTTTTTTTTTTTTCTGGTGTAAGGAATAACAAAAAATAATAATTATTATCATGTTAATAATATAATGATAATAAACTGAATGAATTTACCTTCTAAATATCTACATATTTCCTACAGCTTAGCAGATAATAATTTTTAATATTTAATATTTTAATATTTAATATTTTTAATATTTTAATATTTAATATTTTAGATAATAATAATTTTCATATAAAATAAAAGTAAAAATAATTTCATATTTATATTTATTTATCTTCTGATGCGTATCGTCCTGCAACTTCACTGCAAATATTGTCCTAACGAATCGTTGGGACAAAATGGCAAAAATGTCAATTTTTTTTTCTTTTTTATTTTCTTACTAGAAAATAAATCGGTGAAGCGACTTTTTTATGATTAACATGTCTTTTCTCTATTGAAAATTTTACGGTGACATTTTTTTTGCCACTTGTCCCAACGATTCGTTGGGACAATTTTGGTAGTGTTGGGACATCTTCACAGTACAAATTTTTTAAATAAAATATATAATAAAATTATGACAAAATTAAAAATTAAATAATAAAAAATTTAAAAAAAAAAAAAAAAAAAAAAAAAAATTATAATAATAATAATATAATAATAATAATAATAATAATAATAATAATAATAATAATAATAATAATAATAATAATATTGTCACATATTAATATATTCATATTCCCATACAAATACTTGAACGAAGTAGTATCAAACTTCATTATGCTCATAATAATAATAATAATAATAATAATAATAATAATATGACAATAATAATAATAGTAATAATAATAACAATAATGATAATAATTATAACAAAAACAATAATAATAATAATAATAATAATAATAATAATAATAATAATAATAAAATAATAATAATAATAATAATAATAATAATAATAATAATAATAATAATAATAATAATAATCCAGATCTACGTTAAGTAAAAAAAATATTAAAGATTTCAATGTAAATAATAATAATATATTTCTTTCAATTTTAACACTTGAATATTTTTTGCCCTTAAA
>SEYY01011492.1:10000-12500 GCA_009176605.1 Armadillidium nasatum | reverse complement strand
ATAAAATTTACATAATTTATTTATCTATAGTTATAAATATACTAAATATTCAAAATATTAGGCTAGAATAGGCTATTATATATAAATCTTATATAATTGGGTAATATATATAATAATAATAGATATAATAATAATAATACATTTATAATATTTAATAATAGTAATAATATAAAAATTAAATTTAATAAATTTTTTTTAAAAAAATTTACATGTTTATTAATATAATGCTTGAAAGTACTAAATAAAAATTCCTCCAATCCTGTAATCAAATTTTATTTCATTTTTATCAATTCCTACTAATGGAAAACACAAAATATATTTTATTACTTTTTTACCATTACTTCGAATTTAAATTTCATGAAATAAAAATAAAAATATGTTTTATGAAAGACATTAGACTGAGAATAAAAAAAAAGGGTATAAAACTTCTGTCTTCATCAATTAAAAAAAAAAAAAAGGTATTAAACATTTTATTTTAAGCTATTAACGTATATAAATTTTATTTTAATTTATTTTTTTTTTAAATGTTAAAATGCAGATTGAGTTAGATTTTTTTTATATATATAATTTATAAGTTTATTTATATATTTACGTACATTTCTTTTTGCAAGTTTGAGTTTAATAACTTTGAACAATGTGGCAAGTTGCCAGAAATGTTTTGGCTTTCGTCAGGGTACCAATTTAACCCCAAAAGAATTATAGACTTAATTTATGTTGTAGGAAAATAATTTTGTAGACTAAATTTATAGTGTCACAAAATTTTTTTAAATTAAAAAAATTAAAAAAAATTAAAAAAAAAAAAAAAAAAAAAAAAAAAAAAAAAAAAAAAAAAAAAAAAAAAAAAGAATGCAAGTTAATTTTTTTTTTTTTTTTTTTTAATCAAAAGATTAACTTGGTCTATTTTGAAGATAATTAATTTATATCAACCATTAATGCATAGACTAATAATAACGTACTCATTCACCTAAATAAATTTTGGCAAAAGATAATATAATATTAATACAATAAATAAATATATTATAATAAATCGCACAAATATTTTTTTATTCTTTGAACAAAATGAAAAAAAAAAGAGATTAACAGGTTATTAGTATATTTTATTTAATAGGTTAATTTTTTAAGCCCCAACTACTGAAAAACCCCAATTAAAAAATAACTTTCATCAGTATAGTCAAACCACCCATAAGGGCAAAACTATATCAACCCCACACCCCATGTAAGTACAAGCAAGAACAGCAAATGTAAATACAAACAACAAGAACAAAATGCTTACAAGTGGCAAATAACAAAAACAAATAAAGGCTAGTAATGGTAAACACAAACCAAAAAAAGCGTTAATAAAAACATAGTTCCCTCTACAATGATAATTATGAATTTCTAAGAAATACCATTAAAAATATTATGCTATATATTATTATTATAGTTTTTATTATTTCGGTTCATATTATTAAAATGACATTACATTTTATTTTAAACATCAATACATAATTGAGTTATTTAAAGTTGCTATAGGGGAATCGAACCAGTGACCTTCTATTCACACATTTATATTTAAATGTAACAGCTTCCTAAAGTGGAATCAATATTTTGGAAAGATAATAATAAAAATGGACAGGTTCGGAGAATATATAATTTAATCATACGTAACAATAAAAAAATAAAGAAATAAAAAAAAAACATTTACAATATATAATTCTTTGACACGCACGTGTTTCTTGGCAGCTTTTTAATAGCCCTTCTGCGCATTGTTAAGTGGACAACTTAATTCATACGATCTGGTATTTACTTTAGCATAAATCCTTACTTTTTCTTAAGAGTCACTGCCAAATTCTTCAATAATGGATGAATTCAACTCCGTAGGAACAAATATATACACAATAAATATACTCAAAATAAAGTTTATATAATTATAAATCAACTTTACCACATAACCTTTGTTAAATTAAAAAAAAATAAATAATAAAAAAAAGTTAAGTTTTCTTAATAACTTTATAGGATAAAACAACATGAACTTTAACAACTTACATATTTTCAGCATCCTGTGATGTAAATGAAGGTTAAATCTTATTAAAACATATTAAAAACTTGCAAATAAAATTTAATCTTTTTATATTTAAATAAAAGTTATTATAAAAACCTTAATGACCTTCTAAAGATAATAATAACATTAACTCTAAAAGATAAACGATGTTGCCAAACAAAATAACAGAAGAAATCTAACCTCTTTCTGACGTATATATATATATATATATATATATATATATATATATATATATATATATATATATATATATATATATATATATATATATATATATATATATATATATATATATATATATATATATATATTAAACATCGAAGTTTAAAATTTGCTATAGGGGAATCGAACCCGGGACCTATCGAACAAAAGCATAGAGTTTTACCTCTACGCTACCGGCGGAACCGCTTTTGTGCTATAGGGCCCCGGGTTCGATTCCCCTATAGCAAACTTTAAACT
>SEYY01011492.1:0-2500 GCA_009176605.1 Armadillidium nasatum | reverse complement strand
TATTTTTGCAGCCTTTTCTTGGAATTTGCATTTTCGTAAACTTTTAAAAAAAAGCTTAGTTTTGCTTCAACTGCACTCAGTCTAACTGCAAAGGTGAGAACATAAATTTTAAGAATAAGTTTCTAGATGTTCTAAATATCATTTATTCCTGTAACAGTTTATCTCTCTCTCTCTCTCTCTCTCTCTCTCTCTCTCTCTCTCTATATATATATATATATATATATATATATATATATATATATATATATATATATATATATATATATATATATATATATATATATATATAATATATATATATATATATATATATATATTTGGAGCTTTATTTTCACTTCCTTCACACACAGGAGTATTTATAAGTTTGACTACAAGGCATTCGTTTGTTTCAGACACCTTTCACACTATTACACAATAGGATCTCTTTTTTTTAATATTATATACGATAATGGACAAATAAAAGTAAATCCTAGGGTGAACAAAGAGGGGGAGGGGCGGCTTTTAAAAAATAACCCTTTATGCACTCTTTTCCCCTTACCATGCACGTAGGGGTTGACGTCCTGCGGTAATGGTTATGGTGCTGTGAAGATTTTGTACCCGGCTTGTTCCGGTGAATGTGTTTTTTTTTTTTTTTTTTTTTTTTTTTTTCATCATTCGTTTTTTTTATTTTTTATTCTAATTTCCACTTTGATTAATATGCCCTATTATCTTCTGGATATCACCTTATATACTTAACCGAAAGTCAGGCGTTAGAACCTTCTGATAGCAAACCCTACTCTGCTCCTTTTTACTTTCTGGTTGTTGTGGTAGTTTGGTCAGTAATGTTCTTTGTTCAGGTCTCTCTGATTTGGGGTCGTCTATAAATATTGTTATTCAGGTATTTTTGTCAATCTACTCCCATTATTCATGGGTTGGTGGAACGGAGTTGGTAAACGTTCGTGTGTCATGCATCTATTTTAGTGTTTCTTTAAATTGCATCTTGTGTCTTCAGATTCGTTTTTTTTCCTATTTCATGAAAACTTGCGTCAACAGTTTAATAAAAAGATCTCTTTTTTCAATTTTTTTAGGGGGAGGGGGGAAGAAGGGAACAATTCTGATGATTTTAATTACTTTTTTCTGATATTTTCAGTAATTAACATTGAAATCGGCAAACGTCGCCATAATTAAAACGGTATATATATATATATATATATATATATATATATATATATATATATATATATATATATATATATATATATATATATATATATATATATATATATATATATATATATATATATATATATATATATATATATGGGGAGGGGAGCTGTAAAAATCTGTGGGAGGCATTTAAAGTTTCCAAATTTGCATACTTTGTGGCACGCGCTCACGAACTTTAAAAAATTTCCCGAATTCTGAAATCTTGAACTTCACCCCCGCAACCCACACCCGATCCCTCCTAAAAACCCCAACCCCCCGCTCATAACCACCACTCATGCCAAGTTCTTTTCAGGAAGATATTATAAAGTTGCCGGAAAAGGTTGGAAACTTATTAGAAAAATAGATTAAGTTTTCAGATATTAATATATATATATATATATATATATATATATAATATATATATATATATATATATATATATATATATATATATATATATATATATATATATATATATATATATATATATATATATATATATATATATATATATATATATATATATATATATATATTGCAAAAAAAGGCAAATATACACAGTAATTTATTTGCTCTCTATACGTCGTTTGAACTACTACGTCACACTCAATAGTTACAAACGTGTTTTTGCATGATAGGTTCCTTGTTGTTATGACGTCACGTGAAATATGATTTGCATGCGAGTATTTCGTGTGATTTATGGTCATTCCAGAAACTATACTACTAAATGAAAATGCATAGTCGTTTTCATTATGCATTTTATAAACAAATATACAAACACACCCACACAAACAAATATATATATATATATATATATATATATATATATATATATATATATATATATATATATATATATATATATATATATATATATATATATATATATATATATATATATATTAGTGATGCATGCATCCTGGATGAAAAATTAACATCCGCATCCGCATTTTCGAAATTAACATCCGCATCCGCACTTCTCCAAAATTCAACATCCGCTTCCGCATCCGCATCCGCAAATATATAAATATCGACAATATATATATATATATATATATATATATATATATATATATATATATATATATATATATATATATATATAATATATATATATATATTTCTTTTCTGCTCCCTCAAAACTAAACACTAGAAGGCGTACGGTCCTAATGGTATCCTTCCTGTAGTTCTCAAAATTTATGCTTCAGAGCTTGCACCCTTCCTTGGTAAACTATTCGTCTATTTCTTTCTACTTCAACCTTCCCTTCTTGCTGGAAACGTGCGCTCATTCATCCTGTGCCGAAAAGGGGGACCC
>SEYY01011491.1:0-10415 GCA_009176605.1 Armadillidium nasatum | reverse complement strand
CTGATAAACACCTGCATTATAATCATCCTTTGTTTTCGAGATTTTTTGTCTATGAAAATATTTTTTAATATTTGTTGGGACACTCGACACTAACAAAAACTCTCTTGGTAAAAATTTCTTAATGTATGTTTACTTTAAACTTATTAGCTATGTCAAACTTACGGAGATTTTCCGTTTCACAATCTCTCTTGATATTTTCATTTACATTTTCAATCTCATTTGAATTGTCATCACTAGGTGTGTCATCAATGGTAAAATTCGAAATTCCACTAGAGACCAAATCTAGTCCATTTTGCTTTTTTTACATCTTGCAATCTTCTTTTTGTGGGTTTCAAAGCTTTATTTATGAATTGAGAAGGATATCCAAGAGTTTTAAAAATCTCTCTAATGTGTGCAATCTCCCCATCCAAATATTCCAGACTACAAAGTCTAAAAGCTCTTAAAAAGAAACCCTTTAAAATGCTAAATTTCTATAAAAACTCCTCAGTTTTTATAGAAAAGGCCCAGAATATTAATTTACAGAATAAAATTTTTCTTAACTTTTGACGTTCTTAGTTTACAAGTATTCCGGTTAGACTCTTGATTTCTTGGTTGGGAGAGTATTTAGAGTCCTCAAATTTTAGTTTACCTGTTGATACTGAGGTGTTTTAACAATTGATATTGTGCCTTTCACAATCTTATTTTGCATTTAACAACGAGTTTTATTTGCAGGTTGCTGGTTTGAGTATGGGATCTCCTCTTTCTCCGGATTTATCAAATATTTTTATGGATATTTTTGAAATTAAATTTCTTCCAAATATTTTAAATTCTAATCACATTTGGTTAAGATATGTTGATGATGTATTTGTCATACTACATGATCAAGTGGATCCTGCTACCATTCTTTCGAAGTTGAATAATTGTGTTCTTCAAATAAAATTTACACTTGAATTAGAGCAAAATAGTTGTCTGCCATTTTTAGATGTACTTTTGATTCAAAAGAAAAAAATTTTTATTTCTGATACTCAAGAGGAATTTGCTTTTAAAGTTTTTAGAAAGGATACACACATTGATAGCTATGTACAGTCGTCAACAGAAGTTCGTTCCTATTTGGCTGGAAATAAATATTTATAAAAAATGGAGATCATTTCATAAAAGCTCTATTTTGAATAAAAAGAAAATAAAAACATTCAGCAGGGCTTAATTGAACTGTGATTGGCTGAACCTGAAATGATTTCCATTTTATATAAATATTTATTTACAGCTAATAGGAACGAACTTCTGTTGACGACTGTACATTGCCTCTATTGTTATGAGTCCAAAGTGAAATTTGGCATTTTAAAGGGTTTCTTTTTAAGAGCTTTTAGACTTTGTAGTCCGGAATATTTGAATGAGGAGATTGCACACATTAGAGAGATTTTTAAAACTCTTGGATATCCTTCTCAATTCATAAATAAAGCTTTGAAACCCACAAAAGGTGTAAAAAAAGCAAAATGGACTAGATTTGGTCTCTAGTGGAATTTTGAATTTTGCCATTGATGACACACCTAGTGATGACAATTCAAATGAGATTGAAAATGTAAATGAAAATATCAAGAGAGATTGTGAAACGGAAAATCTCCGTAAGTTTGACATAGCTAATAAGTTTAAAGTAAACATACATTAAGAAATTTTTACCAAGAGAGTTTTTGTTAGTGTCAAGTGTCCCAACAAATAGTAAAAAATATTTTCACAGACAAAAAATCTCGAAAACAAAGGACGAATATAATGCAGGTGTTTATCAGGTCCCTTGAAAAGATTGCGATAGTGTTTATATTGGTGAGACAGTGGATTTTAAAAGAAGAAAATACCAACACAAATATTCGCTTCAAATTGGAGATGAAAATTCTGCTTTGCATAGGCATCGGATATGTAATAATCATAGGATTGGACTAGACGAGATGAAATTCCTAATAAAAGAAGATAATGTAAATAAAAGTTTATAGAATCCTTTTTAATAAAAATATAAATAATTTTAATGTTCATAATAATAATGTTTTACTGGATGATTTTACGAATTATATTGTTAAAAATTTTTCAAAATTTTCAAGTTTTCTTAAAGGTCTTAACAATATTATTTAAACTACCAACTAATTATTTTTATGCCTTTCTTTATTTTTAAAAATATCTTTTAATTAACTAGAGCCTAAAAGAGGAAGGGTGGCTGTCACTTCAAAATCCTTCCACCATTTTAATTAAGTTTTGTTTTTATTTCCTGTAGGATTTTTTACGGTAAAATTTTACATATATATATATATATATATATATATATATATATATATATATATATATATATATATATATATATATATATATATATATATATATATATAAATATATATATATATATTGTGAAGATGATTGTAACGACAGTCCTGCCGTTTATAGATCCTTCTTTAACTTTGAACTGAGACACCTCGATTGATTCTAGAACTTGATTTAGCAAAGGAGAAATTTAAAATAAAGGGTGTTTAAATCGTTTAATAAAGTAGCGTGAATTTATGACCGAGAACTCTTCGGAGATGTTTCGTGAGTTCAACAACTAAATATCGATATCATCTAAGGGATCCTGGATAAGGATTTGATTCTTATGGGACTCTCATGGTTTGGTCCTTGTTTAAATCTGGATGTTGAAGAACATTTATTCTATTTTTCCGGAAAGTTAAGTTTACTTGATGGCTAATTATTTGATGGATTGTTTTGATGGATTGTCTTTCACCTGATGGTCAAAAGAATACTCTCACCTAATGGTCAAGAGTTCCATCTCTTCTGTTCTTCATAATTCTTTGTTCTTCGTAGGCCATCTCTTGATTCGATCCCGTCATTAATTAGATCCCGTCATTGATTAGTTGTTCGTAATAAAATCTCATTCCTTTATAGTTGTTGAGTTTAAACTCTCTACGTTTTATTATACAAATTATAAACTTAATATTATCAAAAATAATAAATATAAAAATCCGAGAAATTAACATTAAAATAAAAATACTATTATGAAGTTCAATTTATGAATGGAAATGAGATATATGTCCATTCATAAATTTAAACTATCACATGGTATATTTTTAAAAGAAAATAAAGGAAAGTCCTCTTTTGTATAAAAATCGGACTTTACATTCCTCCAATCAAAAATGTATCATGTGTCTAAAAAAAAATCATCTAAAAATATTGTTAACTTGATTACATTTCTTTCTTAAATCATTTTGATTTTTTTCTTTACATTGTTCCTTCTTCTTTAATTTAGTCAGTTTTAATAAATATTTCCTCTTATATCCCAAATTGTGAAAGGAGAGCTTCCACCAACGGATATGTCTCCCTTTACTCTCCAGGATCGACATCTCAAGATCTTCTTTTAGGGAATATTTGACATGATCACAAGTTTCAAGAGTTACACCAAATTTGAAAACTGACTTCTTGAATATCTTCATTAGGCTAAACAAAGCATCTTCTAGTTGAGTACTAGCCTTATTAATACTATATAAATTAATAAAGAAAAGCTGGGGTTCTTTTTCTTGGAAGTATCTTGTTTTTAGGATTCCATCTTTGATCGGTGTATTTTGTCCGGATATCACTGTCTCCAGGTTCACTGGCCAGGACATGGCTCTTCTTTCAAAGAATTTTAATAATTTATAGAACAAGACTTCAGGATAAATTAATTTTTTTAGAACTTTCCATATTAAATATTCAAATAAAAAATGAACCTGAGAGAGAAAAAAGAAAAGAAAAATAATCAATAAAATCGAATATCATAAACAAAATAAAGATTATCTGTACACATGTCAAACAAAACTGAACACCCAAAACATTATTCGAAGAAGAATATAACAAAAGGAACTAGTTATTAAACAATAACTATTCCCCGGCCCTTGAGTACAATAGTGTTGAAGCTTCCCACTATTGTAGGCACCACAGTGCATGAGCAACTGTGAGCAGTTTCACATGGTGTACCCCCGAAGGTGGCATAGCCATTGAACAAAGTTCTTGTGAAAAAATTCCTGCAGAGCCATCCCATGATGAACCAGGTTTTTAAGCTGATCACATCAAAATAAAAGTCAATCACTTTTCGTAACTTACTGGTGTTCCATTATCCTGACAACATAACCAAGATAATCCTATGAAAAAGATAATTATAATATAAACATTAATATCTTTTCTCTCAGTGTCAATTTTTAGAAGAAAGATTCAAATATTAAATGGTTAATTTTCTAAGTGTTTTGTAGAACTTTTAAGTTGAACGTTTTGTTAAATGAGATAAAATTCTAAATGGAAATACATAAAATGTTTTTGTTAAAGAAACTGTGTATAAGTGTATAAGTGTTTTTAAGATTAAGTTCCTTTGCTAAAATACATTCATAGAATCATGTGTCATACTGATTTTCATTTCTTCGTTCCAACACTTGTTGTCTTCATTCCCGTGTTTTGTTGTCTTCATTCCCGTGTTTTGTTGTCTTGAGTCCCACAGTCTGCTAACCAATGTAAAGATGGTGTAACGACAGTCCTGCCGTTTATAGATCCTTCTTTAACTTTGAACTGAGACACCTCGATTGATTCTAGAACTTGATTTAGCAAAGGAGAAATTTAAAATAAAGGGTGTTTAAATCGTTTAATAAAGTAGCGTGAATTTATGACTGAGAACTCTTCGGAGATGTTTCGTGAGTTCAACAACTAAATATCGATATCATCTAAGGGATCCTGGATAAGGATTTGATTCTTATGGGACTCTCATGGTTTGGTCCTTGTTTAAATCTGGATGTTGAAGAACATTTATTCTATTATTCCGGAAAGTTAAGTTTACTTGATGGCTAATCATTTGATGGATTATTTTATGATGGATTGTCTTTCACCTGATGGTCAAAAGAATACTCTCACCTAATGGTCAAGAGTTCCATCTCTTCTGTTCTTCATAATTCTTTGTTCTTCGTAGGCCATCTCTTGATTCGATCCCGTCATTGATTAGTTGTTTGTAATAAAATCTCATTCCTTTATAGTTGTTGAGTTTAAACTCTCTACGTTTTATTATACAAATTATAAACTTAATATTATCAAAAATAATAAATATAAACATCCGAGAAGTTAACATTAAAAATAAAAATACTATTATGAAGTTCAATTTATGAATGGAAATGAGATATATGTCCATTCATAAATTTAAACTATCACATGGTATATTTTTTAAAAGAAAATAAAGGAAAGTCCTCTTTTGTATAAAAATCGGACTTTACAATATATATATATATATATATATATATATATATATATATATATATATATATATATATATATATATATATATATATATATATATATATATATATATATATATATATATATATATATATATATATATATATATATATATATATATATATATATATATATATATATAACTTCGGTACAATGCACACCAGAAGCCGCACCATGCACCACACCGGTAATTTTCCTTTGCACACCGCACCGCACCCAGTGCGTGCGTCGGCCAACCCAGATATATATATATATATATATATATATATATATATATATATATATATATATATATATATATATATATATATATATATATATATATATATATATATATATATATATATATATATATATATATATATATATATATATATATATATTAATGACTTTTGTTATTATTTATTATTTTAAAGTTCAATACTTCAATAGTTCAATCATCTTACCTTCAAATAATCCCCCCTCCAGCCCTCCATAAGCATTAACCCAAAGTAAATGGCCAAATACCTGAACAATACCCAAGAGAACCAGAAGGTTATGTATTATATTTCTGATGACTCCCTTGAAGACCGACTTTCAATTATTAAAATATTGACTACCATTAAGCTATAAATAGTCTTGAAGGTATATTTATCTTTATATTCATGGTTTAGTATTACAATCAACAATATTATAGACTTCACTTGCCAGCATTTACTATAACCGACAATTAGTTTGTGAAAAGTTTATCACTTTTTAAATCATTTGATATAAGATTTTAACTTTAGTTTTATTACTTTTATTTTACAATAATTGTTATGTAACACAACAACTGTTTTAAGAATTGTCTTTTAATAACTTTAATTTTAACAATAGTTTTAATAAATAAGCTTTAATAATTAAGCCTTTTAACATAGTAGTTTTCATTAAACATGACTAGAAAACTACATGACAAAATACATATTGCATACTGCATACTGACTTTATACTGTATCGTCGTTCTAATTTCTTTTATTATTTTTAATTCTGCGCATGACACGCAAGTCACATGGGTTAATATTTATGCTTCATTTTTAAACGATGTAATTTTATAACGGTATGCTTTTTAACAATGAGAAATTTTATATTTTAACACACACATTTAAACATTTAATAATTTTATTAATTTTAACTTTTAACATTTTAACAATTTTAATAATATATATATATATATATATATATATATATATATATATATATATATATATATATATATATATATATATATATATATATATATATATATATATATATATATATATATGCTTCCGAGCTTGCACCCTGCCTTGGTAAACTTTTTTGTTCATGTCTTTCTACTTCAACCTTCCCTTCTTGCTGGAAACGTGCGCTCATTCAGCCTGTGCATAAGAAGGGGGACCCCTCTCAACCCTCTAACTATCGTCCCATTTCTTTAACCTCCGTTCTTTCTAAAGTTTTCGAATCTATCCTTAACAGGAAGATTTGGAAACATCTCAATTCTTCTAATCTTATCTCTGATCGTCAGTATGGCTTTCGTAAGACAAGCTCAACTGGTGATCTCCTTTCCCTTCTCTCTGACTCTTGGTCCTCCGCTCTTCGGCATTTCGGTGAATCTTTGGCTGTTGCGCTAGACATATTGAAAGCTTTCGATAGAGTCTGGCACAAAGATTTGATTTCCAAACTTCCCTCTTTCGGAATCTATCCTTCTCTCTGTGACCATTCTCTCTGACTTCCTTTCCGGTCCTTCAATAACAGCAGTTGTAGACGGCCACCGCTCTTTCTTTAAATCTATTAATAGTGGTGTTCTTCAAGGATATGTCCTATCCCCAACACTTTTTCTACTTTTCATTAATGACCTTCTCTCTGTTACTTCATCTCCTATCCACTCCTATGCAGATGACTCCACCCTTCATTACTCTTTCCAATTTGAAAGGTGCCCCTCTCAACAACAGTTACTAGACGCAAGGAGGGTTGCCTTGGAGCAGCTGACCTCTGATCTATCTCGTATTTCTAATTGGGACAGAGTGAACATGGTTGTTTTCAATGCCACCAAAACTCATTTCCTCCATCTCTCTACTCGACACAATCTTCCACACAACTATGATATCTTCTTCGAAAACACTCAACTCAGACCTTCATCTGTTCTTAATATTCTCAGTGTTTCCTTTTCTTGTGATCTTTCTTGGAAAGATCACATTACCCCTCTTTCTAAACAAGCTTCTAAGAGGTTGGGAGTTCTGAGGCGCCTTCAGTATTTCTTCACTCCACCCCAGTTGCTTGCTCTGTATAGAGGTGTTGTTCACCCTTGTATGGAGTATGCGTCACACATCTGGGGTGGTTCCACTCAGACAGCGCTTCTGGAAAAGGTGGAGTCCAGGGCTTTTCGTCTTAGCAACTCTCCTGCTCTCACTGAATCTCTCAAATCTCTTTCTGCCCGTCGAATTGTTGCGTCACTCTCTCTTTACTATCGCTATTACACTGGACACTGTTCTTCTGAACTCTCTCGTCGCATACCTCCTCCACTGAGAAGGGCTCGTGCGACTCGACTTTCTACACAGTCTCATCCTTTCTCTGTCCAACTCTCCGACCCCAGACTTAACCGCTTCTATTTTTCCAACTTCCTATGACTTGAACACCTTCAAACGTCGTGTATCAGGTCACGTCAGCCTTTAATTTGACCAGGCTTCCGACTTTCCCCCTAACTCTGGTGGAATTTTTGTAGGCCGCTGGCTTTTGCCCACCAGAGGTGATAAAACAAAACAAAAAAACAAAAGAAAGAAAGAAAGAAAGAAGAATATTTTGGGGCAGTGTGTGGTGTGTTGTTTAGCTTTTGGTGCAGTGTGAAATAAATGAAAGGTGGTTGTGCAGTACATGACAAACTGGTGAGGTTATGGTGCAGAAAATTCCAGTGTTTGGCCAACCCTAATTCAGACCATTGCTGAGGGATATTTTCAGAACTTTTTCTGAAGGACAAGATTAGTTCACCCTTAGCACTTAAAACTTGTCATTCACATTGATAGGACCTGAAAAATTTATCAACTTTGTCTTTAAATAATTTACAGTTATTAAAAACCAATAACCCACTAACCATGAAACCAGACAAGTTATGTACATAGATTTATAATACTTTGATGTTGTACATTTGCATATCATTTCAATTGTACTATATCATATATATATATATATATATATATATATATATATATATATATATATATATATATATATATATATATATATATATATATATATATATATATATATATATATATATATTGCATTTTTTATTATTGTTTATTATTTTCAATTTAACCTTTTTTAAAGTCATCAACCATGCATGGATTTGTGTGAGAGTATTCATAATTAGAATCCAATAGTAGTCTGAATTTAAATATCACAATATTTAAATATACTGTTAAAGCTAAAGTTATAAATTTTTTTTTAATTCGTTCTTTTGTTCTCATTTTTGGTTTATGATTTGGTGCTAAACAATTGCTTGCAACGCCCCTTTAAATAGTAGGTTTCAGTTTTCATTTACTTTTAACATTATTTCCTTCAATATACATTACAAACTTTCATTTGTGTTAAATAATCTTTGTATCTTGGGTGAGAAGACATTGCCAACTGTCAATTTTCTTTTTGGTTAATTCTGAAAAGTAGGCTTTCTTGGATTCCGTTGAGTTTCAATAGTTTCGGTAGCAAAAACCAATTTTGAAGGAAGTAGCAAGTTAGTTTCTTCTTCATGAAGTTTTCTTTACTCTATTTCCTTATTGAAGACTAGATGTCATTATTATTATATTATATCACATTATATATATATATATATATATATATATATATATATATATATATATATATATATATATATATATATATATATATATATTATATATATATATATATATATATATATTGTTAAAATTGTATTTGGTAGTTGCCAGATTAAAAGTTAATATAGTTAAAAAAGAGGCTAATATTTCTGGAGACTGGTGGTTAAAGTCAGAGGTTGCCAGTTTTGAATTCTATCACTTTTTTATGATACTTCGTGGTGTCAAGACATACTTTTTCTCGATACGTCGCTATTTTAGTGTTAAAACACTTTTCCTTTTGCACGTTTCATAGTTTGCATATATCAAGAATTCAAATTTACATTTATTTACTGATAGAATATTCTTGGATATTGAATGCAGATTGCTTGACGTATCGTTTATTCTGTCAAATAGCAGGCAGGTGGTTGGTTTGAAGCCGAGAGTTATTCTTGAAGTTATAAAAGTTGTATTCAGAGCATTTCGTGTTAATATTTTGAATATTCGTTAAATCTTTGAAAGCTCCGTTTGTTCACTATTAAACTACATATTCTTGGAGGCTTTAAACGGGTTGAATTTATTCGTTTCAAGCAGTGAGAAAATCACAATTTTTCTCAAAGCTTATTCTAGGTGTATTATCTCCGTTTATATAAATATTCTATATTTATGTAAACGATTAACCCTAGTCTCCAAAAGAATATTGCCTCCAAAAAATAACTAAAAACCTAACATCTCAATATAGAGACAACAAAAGACTCCTTATATTAATTCTGTAAAACTCCTTACAACAGGATATATTTTCACTCGTACATTGAGTGACCTTAGTGAAATAATCTAAATTATTTATATATATATATATATATATATATATATATATATATATATATATATATATATATATATATATATATATATATATATATATATATATATATATATATATATATATATATATATATATATATATATATATATATATATATATATATTTTACAGATCGCCACCACTCACGGGTAGACCCCTCTTCAAGTAGATGGCAGAGTTTCACAGAACAGAATTGGCTGGAAAGAAGGAAGCACCACAACGGGCCAGCCTAGGGTTTCCTACATCCACACAAAATTGGTGCGAAAGCAGGGCACCCCTTGTGCAACGAGGACGACGCAACGGTAGAGGAATGCGAGAGGCCAATTCCCTCGAGCATCTGCCATTGTAGTACCTATAGAAAAGAGATAGTGCGCCAACGTCACATCGCAGAGATAAAGGATCAAGAGAGTTTGAAAGTAGAGGACAGTTAATTAATCTATTAGCTTTAGACTCAACCCTATCCAAAAGAGAGGAGGAGCCGGAGCCCCC
>SEYY01011489.1:0-12500 GCA_009176605.1 Armadillidium nasatum | reverse complement strand
CATATATATATATATATATATATATATATATATATATATATATATATATATATATATATATATATATATATATATATATATATATATATATATATATATATAATAAAATAAAGCCCCATATATTAGGTTCCTTTTTAATTTATTTAAAAAAAAAAAAAAAAAAAAAAACTCAGAGCGCCATATTTCGTCCCTCGACGCTTATCTTGATTGCCCTCCTCGCTTTCGCTTGCTTCTGCTTCTCTTTAAAGGCACGTAACTGTTTATCCAACCTCGACGTTTGTTTCCGATTACCCTGTACAATAATAATAACAATATAATTATAATTATTATATAATAATAATAATAATAATAATAATAATAATAATAATAATAATAAGAGTTAATGTCGAGATTTTTCTCGTACCCGTCAACCGACTTTAATTAAAGACAATATATTATATAGATGGGCAGGATAGCAAATTTGCCAGATATCCGAATATACTGCTTTATTCAAAAACCGGATACTTGATATCTGTTTTTGCTATAAATTGCTGAATATTAATTTAAATTCACATTAATTGTATATATATATATATATATATATATATATATATATATATATATATATATATATATATATATATATATATATATATATATATATATATATATATATATATATATATATATATATATATATATATATATATATATATATATGGTTTGGAAAAAATTATTCTAACACCTGTTAAATGCATGAATTTATTTCTCAAAATGGTGTAGGAGCTCCTTCCATATTCATAATCCTATGAATCCTTCTAGAAATAGATGAACCTAAGTCGTGCATGATGCCTAATGAGATATTTTACCATCCTTCATGGAAAAGTAAACGAAATACCAGTAGAGATGCTGGTGGTGAATAACTCTATTCTCCAATATTGACTGCATGGGCTCTTTTGTAATGGTTTGGGGATTGTGGGGCATGGGAAGACATGAAATCTCATTCGCATATTCATCAAACCATGATTGTACAACGTGAGCTGAATGAATTGGAGCCTCATTATCTTAATAAATTGCACCTCAAGAAACTTTTTCTGCTAAACTGGATGAACCTTGTCACCCAAAATGTGTATTTAATCACTGGCAATTACAATATCGCGCATAGTGATAATTGGGTCTGCAGGATACCATGATGATGTTCTTCAATCCATGACGTAATCAATCCCGTGCTTCACCTGTGTCGTAAGGTAGTCCAGATCATATTCCTGGGATGGAATTCTCCACACGTAAATTATGCAAGAGGTTGGGAACAGTGTGAAGGTTGATTAATCTGACGAAAGGACCGTCTTCCAATGTCCGGCAGTTCAATCCTTATGAGTGGTGCACAATTCTTTCCAGCTTCTGAAATTCATGTAGTTAACAAAAGGTTTGGCGATTGCAGCACGTCTATAAATATTGAGCCTACTGGGTTCATTCTTCCCTGTTCTTGACAGGTTTCGCAAAAGTTGTATTCAGCTTAGGTGAAACTTTTACAGCTGTTGTTTTCTTATTTTTCGTCACAATCATTCGCAAAGCTCGCCTGTCTCTGTGACCCGATTTCGACTTGTCTATTTTGGTGTTTATCAATGATGGTTTTCCGGAAGCATATCATGGTCCCACAACCTCAATATAATACTGAGATCGGGAGATTGTGGAGGTCATGGCAGATGTGAAACTTCACCCTTGTGCTCAGAAAACCAGTCCTGGATGAAGTTAGTTGTGTAAACAAGAGCTTTGTCATCCTGATAAACAGCATCCTCATCAGGGATCAGAGAACAAACATTCAACCAGTGGATGGAGATGGTCACTAAAAATGGTTAAGTAGTTGTTGGCAATGGCAGTACCTTACAAAGCAATGATGGCTCCAGCATAAAGGAGTGCCACCTACATCTACTGTCGTGTATTTTGCAAGGTATTTCCATATTTTTGTCCAACCCGTATATATATATATATATATATATATATATATATATATATATATATATATATATATATATATATATATATATATATATATATATATATATATATATATATATATATATATATATATATATATATATATATATATATATATATATATATATATATATATATAGTCTTCAGAAGAGGTGCCTTCACGTGGCAAGACCGACAACAGTATTCCAGCTGGACTTCAGATACAGAAGCCCCGCAAGATGCTGCTGCAAAGCCTTTTCACCCCCCCCACCCCGAGCAAGCTTGGGGTCACAAGCGAAGGAAGTTCTCCTCGCCGCAGTCCGGAGAAATCCGAGATCTTTCAAATCTATCTCTCAACACTCCTACTATACTTTCTCCTTTTTTCCATTTCAGGAGGAGATTAGGCTGGCGTTATCTCCTCCTCCTCCTACTAAAAGTCGGTGACATAGAGGAAAATCCGGGCCCTGTAATCTGGCAATGCCCGATCTGCAAGCAAAATAGTCAGGAGGGACTCCATAAAATGCAAAAACTGTCACAAGTGGATCCACAGACAATGCTCCCCATTTCAAAGACTCCCACCTACAAACCACAATTGGAATTGTCAAATTTGCACCCCCCCTACCACTTTAAACCCTATCAATCGTAATTCCCACATCAATACACTAAATATCCTACAAATCAACATAAACGGCCTCCACAACAAACACAAAGAACTAGAAACATTCCTACACAAACACAACATCCACATTGCACTTATACAAGAAGCCCACCTTCCAACAAACCAACCCCCCCTACTTTCTACAAATACGACTCCATCTACTCCCAACACAAACCCAACCATCACAAACTCTTAACTCTCATCCACAACTCTATAAATTACTCCAACACATCCTCTCAACATGCAAACACGCAATCTGACAACATATCTAAAATCCAAACCTTCTCAATAGAATTAAATAAAACTACACACAATTTAGTAAACCTGTACATACCACACCATACATCCACACACTGTCCATCAAACTACTTACCTAACCTTACTACAATAACAAACCTCCCTAATCTCCTATTATGCGGAGACTTCAATGCCCACCACCCGACCTGGTACAAAAACCAAGCCTCCGACCAAAGAGGAACACACATCATCGAACACTTGGAACATCTCAACATACTTAACAACAAAAACCTCCATACCAGAATCCCCCGCAAATCCAACCAATCCCCCACATCACCAGACATCACCTTTTGCTCCTCAAACATTCACCCTCTCCTACACTGGACCACCGAAACCGATCTAAACTCCGACCACATACCAATAATTATAAAATACCACATCAAAAACAAACCCACTCACAAATCTAAAACCACATTTACCAACTACAAAAAAGCAGACTGGACCGGTTTCTCCAATTACATAGACGAAAACCTCACAACAAACGAAATTACAAACATATCCTCCCTCAAATCAGCTATTCAACATCTCACCCACACAATCCAGAAAGCAGCCAACATCTACATCCCTAAAGGCCACATTAAAAAATACAAACCTAACCTCTCCCCCGAAATCACTTCTCTCATAAAACAAAGGAACGCACTAAAACGCCAAAACAACCCCACTCAACTCACCAAAACACAATTAGAAACTAAACAATCAAATATCGACCCTAATAAAAACTCACACAACCAACAACTACCAAAACTTCCTCATCAAAAACTTGGACAACACTAACAGCAAAAGAGTCTGGAAAACAATCCACACAATCCACAACGCAAAAAACAACCCACTCCACACTCATGAAACTCCAACCAATCCCATTACACAAACCCCATTAACTCCCAAAGCAACACATCAACCTACTGGCCACACACTTTCGCTAAGCAAAGTAGCTTACCTACCCACCCACAAAACAGGAAAATAATAAGAAAACTGAAAAAGCTACGCAACAACCAAAACAACTTAAACGTCATCACACCCACAAACACTCAAAACACCATTAAAACTATCAAAAACTCTCCAGCAACAGGACCAGACAACATATCAAATATTCACCTAAAACACCTATCCAACCACACAATCACATACATAACCTCCATCTTCAACAAATCAATCCAACTCAACTATATCCCCCCCCAATGGAAAAAAGCATTAATCATCCCTAAACTAAAACCTGGTAAAGACCCTTCAAACCCCTCCTTCCTACCGCCCAATCTCCCTTTTATCCACCATCTCAAAACTTCTTGAAAAACTAATCCTAAATTCTATCCTCCAATTCATCCCACAACAAAACTTCCAACACGGGTTCAAACCCAACCACTCCACCACCACTGCTCTTACCAACGTCATCCAACCTATAATAAACGGACTAAACCATAAACCTTATCACAAAACTATACTAATAGCAATTGACATAAACAAAGCCTTCGATACTGTCCCGAAACATAATCTTATCCATAAAATCCTCCAATCCAACATCCCAACAAACACTAAGAAATGGCTAACCAACTTCCTATCAGGAAGAACCGCCCAAATACAACAAAACGGCCATAAATCACGTACCATCAACTTAAAGAACGGAGTTCCGCAAGGAGCCATACTCTCCCCCACTCTATTCAACCTGTACACAGCAGACCTCCCTCAACCACAAACAACTTTCACCCGCATAATATCATACGCCGACGACATAACTATTACCACCACTCACAAAAACCTCATCACCGCAACATCTCTCACACAAGACTACATAACACAACTCCAAACTTGGCTAGTAGAAAACAGGATGACGGCATCCCCAAACAAATCCTCCATAACCCTTATAACAACAGACAAACACATATCCAACACCCACCCACAAGTCCTACTAAACAACACCCCCATACCCCTCAACAAAACCCCAAAAATTCTCGGCCTAACATTTGACACTCACCTCAATTTCTCCAAGCACATTCAAAATACCACATCAGCCGCAAACAGAAAACTCAACATCCTCAAAACAGTGGCCAACACAGACATAAACAACAACATACAAACCTCAATAGCTATCTACAAACAATTTATACGCCCCACCATTAACTACGCCTCCCCTGTCTGGCACCCTCTGCTCTCCGACAAAAACTTAACGACACTCCAAAAAACGCAAAATAAAGCCCTCCGCACCATCACCGGCTGCACACGCACAACCCCTCAACAACACCTACATAACGAAACCAAGATACTACCTATAAGGAATCACCTCGAAATGATAGGCACCCAATTTTACGCAAAAACACGTCTACCCACTCACCCATGTCACAATACTCTCCTACAACCTACCCCACAGAGACTAACACAGCCTCCATCGTCCACCGGCGCCTTTTACAAACAGATCCTAAATCACATCCCCCCTCCTCCCCCCAATACCACAACAACCAAACATATACACACTCAACTAACACATTCATATATGATCAACAGACCTCCAAACAGCATCCTTAAAAAAGCCCCTCCCGAAATAAACACCGACTCCAACAACCTCCCAAGACACTTACAAATCTCACTAGCAAGATTGAGATGCGGGCACCACCCAAACTTACAACATTACAAACACAAATTCAATCTAAACCAGGCAACATCTTCCACTTGTACCAGATGCAAAAGGGCCCCGGAGACCGTAAAACACTTTCTTTTAGACTGTCCCTCCTACTGTCGCCCCAAAATCTTCTGGGGCATCACTTCCTTGGAAGATCTCTGGACGAGACCGACTGCGGCGGGAGGCTTCATTAGCGAAGTGTGGCCGCCTCAACAAGGGGTGGTCAGGGGGTGAGAAGGTAAAAAAAAAAAAATATATATATATATATATATATATATATATATATATATATATATATATATATATATATATATATATATATATATATATATATATATATATATATATATATATATATATATATATATATATATATATATATATATATATATATATATATATATTCCTAACCTTACTAATGTCGGTATCTTTCTGCCATTTAGGTCTGTTAACATAATCTTTGGTAGAGGGAAGGGGGACACGGGCTCTGTAACACCAACCAGGATCACCTGGTCTTAACGTCTGTCCTTGCTCATCTGTCTGTTGCCCGTCTCTTCTAGTGACACCTGAATTTCTGCTAAGTTCATGGTCACGCATCATTCGTTCTTCCTTCGTAAGAGTTTTAAAGTCATCCGAATTATTGAATATAGGTCTTGACCAAGTGGCAATGAGACGACCACAGCGATCTTTGTTGGATTTTTGCTCTTTTGGATGCTTATAAAGGTACATGACTGCTTTTCCAATTCCAGAAGTCTTCAGCATTTCTTGATTGAGAGGAGGAAGCTGCAAAAACAAGATATTTAAGTTTACTATTATGTGACAGTGACAAGACTGTGGATCAGACCTTAACTTGCTGCATGACTCTACTGGTAGAACACACCCAGTTTTCTTTTGAACAGAGGCGGAAAGTGTTGTACTAGTGGTGGCACACCATGAGTTACAAGTTTTTACAAAAATATTGATTTTATTTTATTTTTTTTCAAGTTTTATTATATCATGATTTTTTTTTTTTTTTTAACCTAATTTTATGGTATTCTTTGAAAATATCTGAAAAATTATTTTAAAAAAAATTTGAAATACACGATAAGCAAAAAAAACCAAAAGAATGTTTATATAGTAATTATGGATTGATTTTTCATTTAAAAACGTCTGTCCATTACAGGAAAATTCATTTACGTAAAACATTTAAAAAAATTTAAAATACAACCTTCATTAGATGCAACTAATGGTTTGGATTAAAAATTCATAAAAGTGCAAATATTCCTTACCCCTCCAAGCCATTTAAGAACAGCTTCTCTGATCTTAGTAGAGGGCAAAGACTTGTCTGGCATCGGTGCTAACCAATCAGTGAGTGCTGTGAGAACATTAGCGTCTAAGAAACCTTCCACAAGATCGTATTTCTTTAGCTGACCCATGGCCATCTCCATCATAGAAATCTTCTTCGTAGCAGGTTTATGTTGTAAGTTTAGTTGTCGATCTTCATCAGCGGCAATTCGCATCTAAATGTGAAGAAGAAACTTAACCCTAGAGTACTAATGCTTATTTTGTGGTAAATATCACATTTTTAAAAGTATATATATATATATATATATATATATATATATATATATATATATATATATATATATATATATATATATATATAATATATATATATATATATATATAATATTTATATAATATATATAATATATATATATATATATATATATATATATATATATATATATATATATATATATATATATATATATATATATATATATATATATATATATATATATATATATATATATATATATATATTCCCTCTGGTGGGCAAAGGCCAGAGGCCTATCAAATTTCCACCAAAGAAAGAAGCAAATCGGGATTCTGGTCAGATTAAAGGCCGAAATATCCTAATACACAGCTTTTGAAGGTGTATAAGTCATAGGAATTTGGGGAAATAGATGAAGGGAGTGTGTTCCAGACTTTACCAGTAGAGTACATGTGAGATTAAGCATAGCGGAAAAGTCTGGGGTCAGAGAGTTGGACAGAGAAAGGATGAGATTGTGTAGAAAGACTTGTCGCACGAGCTCTTCTCACTGGAGGAGGTATGCGACGAGAGTTCAGAAGATAGTGAATAGTATAGAGAGAGTGACGCAACAATTCGACGGGCAGAAAGAGATTGGAGAGAATTAATGAGAGTAGTTGAGTAGATAAGTCGAAAAACCTTAGACTCTACTTTTTGAAGGAGAGCTGAATGAGTGGAACCACCCTAGATGTGTGAGGCGTACTCCATACAGGGGCGAATAACACCCCTCTAAAGAGCAGGCAACTGGGATGGTTTGAAGAAGTTCTGAAGGTGCCTCAGAACACCCAACCTCTTAAAAGCTTGTTTAGAAAGAGAGGTAATGTGATCTTTCCAAAAAAGATCACGAGAAAAAGAAACACTAGGAATATTAAGGAGAAATGAAGGTTTGAGTTGTGTGCTTTCGAAGATATCATAGTAGTGTGGAAGATTATGTTGAGTAGAGAGATGAAGGAATTGAGTTTTTGAGACATTGAAAATGACCATGCTTTCTCTGCAACAATTTGAAATGCGAGATAGATCAGAGGTTAGTTGATCCAAGGCCACCCTCCTTTCGTCTATTAACTGTAGTTGAGACGGGCACCTTTCAAAATGAAAAGAGTAATGAAGGGTGGGGTCATCAGCATAGGAGTGGATAGGTGATGAAGTAAAAGAGGTCATTAATGAAAAGCAGAAAAAGTGTTTGAGATAGAAAAAATCAATGAAGAACACCACTATTAATAGATTTATAGGATGAATGATGTCCGTCTGTAAGCTAGCTACTATAGAACGACCAGAAAGGAAATCAGAGAGAGAGAGGATAGATTCCGAAAGAGGAAAGTTTGGAAATCAAAGCTTTGTGCCAGACTCTATCGAAAGCTTTCAATATGTCCAGTGCAACAGCAAAAGATTCACTGAAATGCCGAAGAGCGGAGGACCAAAAGTCAAAGATCACCAATAGAACGTTTCTTATGAAAGCCATACTGGCGATCATAGATAAGATTAGACGAATTGAGATGTTTCCAAATCTTCCTGTTAAGGATAGATTCGAAAACTTTAAAAAGAACGGAGATTAAAGAAATTGAACGGTAGTTAGAGGGTTGAGATGGGTCCCCCTTTTTTGGCACAGACTGAATGAGCGCACGTTTCCAGCAAGAAGGGAAAGTTGAAGTAGAAAGTCATAGACGAAATAATTAACCAAGGAAGGATGCAAACTCAGAAGCACAAGTTTTGAGAACCACAGGAGCTATATCATCAAGACTGTACACCTTCTTAGTGCTAAGCTCAGAGAGAGCAGAAATGACGTCTTTAGAAGAAATTGCAATTTTGGGTATAAATGAGTTGAAGGTTGTTGAAGGAGTAGGAACAGCTCCGGAATCGTCTAAGGTTGAATTAGAGGCAAAAGTTTGAGTGAAGAGTTCAGCTTTAGAGGAAGGGAAAATGGTAGCTGAATCGTCAGAAGATACTGGAGGGAAATAGGAAGAAGCAAAGTTAGAGTTGACATTTTTTGCAAAATGCCAAAAAGAGCGTGAGGAAGAGGAACCAGAAAGATTATTGCATTTTCTACGGAGAAAAGAGTTTTTGGTGTTACGAAGGATAGATTTTACATGATTCAGGGATGAAATATAAGTTGCGTGAGTTTCTGGAATTTGAAGACGATGGTAATCCCTAAAGGTAGCATCCCTGCGGAAGATAGCATGATAACTAGCACTGTTAAACCAAAGTTCGTTAGGTTTAGTAGAAGGGAAAGAATATGGAATGTACGCCTCCATGAAAGAGAGAATCACTTCGGTTACGCGCTCTAAACACTAAGAGGGACCTCTTCCATGGAAACAGTAATAACTCCATGGAAAATCAGAAAAGTACAATCGAAAGTCAGACTAGTTAGTGGCACCGAAATGCCAGAAATGTCTCAAGAAAGGGGATGCTTTGGTTTCACTCTTTTTTAGGATAGAATAGGTTAAAAGATTAATAAACTGTTCCCTACTTCAAACTCCTGTGACGTTGACACACTTTCATTTTTCTATAGGATAAGTATTACAACGGCAGGTGCTCGAGGGAACTGATCCCTCGCATTCCACCACCACTGCGTCGCCCTCGTAGCAAAAGGGGTCCCATACTTTCGCATGAATTGTGTGTGAATATAGTAATCTCTCAGATTTGCCTATTGTTGTGGCTCCTCCTTTCCAGCCACTTCTGTTCTATGGAACACACTACCATAATGTTTTTCTTGCTGCATTTATCTTCTTCCCTTTAAAGTCTCCATCTGCTCTCACTTGAGAGATTTAAGTTAGGTTTGAGATTAGATGGGTTTTCTTTTATTTCATATTTCTGTCCATTCTTAGAAAATGGCTCGGCCCGTGCTCCGTGGTAATATATATATATATATATATATATATATATATATATATATATATATATATATATATATATATATATATATATATATATATATATATATATATATATATATATATAAACTAATGAGTGGATGGAACTCGTAATTTTAATATTTAACTAGACTACTATGATTTTGGGTTGTTGTCTTAATTAACAAAAAAAAAAAAAAGCATTATGGTTTGTCAATAGGTTCAAATTTTACATTGAATATCTAGAGGAAGCAGTTTATTGAACAGTGGAGCCTGAGTTGAGATTTACGGAGAGTTCTGCTTTGGAGCTTGTGTTGAAGTTTGCGAAGCGCTCTGGAGCCTTTATGCTGCAGGAGCTATGGTCTTCGGAGAGCTTCAGAGCCGACCCAATACTAGCTCACATGTTGGTAGGTAGTGTGAACTTCCTCTTGGGTAATGATATTTTAATAATTAATTAATTTATTAAAGGACAGTTTAATCACCAAAATATCATTTACTGGTGGTGGATTTTACCTCAAAGGCAAAATATCAAATAATCAAACACACTGTGAGTGAACTACTCAAAATCTTCTGTTACTGAGACAATACGAATACTGGAGCTATAGAAATCTAAAAGCAGATGCAAAAATACAAACATTTAAATCTTGAGATAAAAGATAAGTTGTAGTAAAATCTACAACCCGCTCGTGTTCTAGAGATGAGAACAAAATCTTCCTCATAAACATTAAAATAGATTTTACTGACACCTTTTTCTCTTTGTTCTCTTTGATAAAAATAAATAAAGGTATCACATAAATTAGAAGGGTCATTCCAAGTTAAAATGACAAATATATTTTTTGTTATATAAGAAATATGTGATAAGTCTTTTACCACAAATGTGTAAAAATTTTAAATTAAGTGAAAAGATTCAACTTTTTACAGCATCGAATTTTTAGCTTCATGAATAGGTAAAATCAGATGGACCATTAAGCTGCTTTAAAATGAGCTAAGAATTCATAATCAGAACATATTAAATTACAAATAATGTAAAATATTTCAAAAATTTTCGTACCTTTCTTACAATGGAGGCAATAAGCTCTTCATTGTCATTAATTATATCAACATTATTTCTCTTTCGTCTCCTGGAGTTCTCTTCTTTCTTTCGAGCCATCATCATGTCGAAGTCATTGACAAACTCCTTCTCTTCAATGCCCTGACGAAGGTTCTCCCTGATTGCTTCATCTTCGCTGTCAGATACATTGTGCGTCTGTTAAAGAATTTTTTTATTTAATAAAACTATTATTCTTTAAAATGAGAGGGTATATTTAAGTGTGATTCCACTCCCACAAGAACTAAGTTTTAAAGTTACAAGGGTTAATTCATGAATCTTTATAAATTTTAGAAAGATACAGCAAATGATTTGAGTAAAAATATACATCAACAAAAATATTTGCATTTGTAAGTCTAAGATAAGACTTTGCATTAACCCAAAGGAGAAAACTATTTTCCTCTTCTTCCTCATGAGTTCTAGATCGAACTTTTTCCCAAACAAATTCATTTTAATTAAACTTCCCTTAAACCCTTACCTTCTCTTCCTTATTCTCTTTTTCTTCAGTGTCTTTCCCTACACTTCGTGACCGTGACCGTGAACGTGATCGTGACTTTGATTTAGACCGTGACCTTGATCTTGACCGGGACCCAGGCATTTCTTGATTTTTACGTCCTTCCTTATCACTACCCTACAACGTGAAACATACAAAAACTAGAAGCGAAACAGCAACAACATTGAGTGTTAACAGCCGGACCCTTCAACTCGGAAATATAATTTCACACAAACACACAAAAATAATATATATAAAACTTTACACAATACCTAAAAGCCTTGATAATTACCCTCTTCAAATTTTGGTTTAATTTTATTACCTCTGAATTGGTGCCAGACCCACTTCGAACTCTCTTCTTTGTCTTTGTTCGTCCTTTTCCAGAGTCACTGCCAGATCCAGAATCTGAACTCGAACCAGAGCCACTGCCACTGCCACTCCTTTTCTTTCTGCGTTTCAAATTCTATTGAGGAGATGAATAAGTCGATATTATTTTTTATTTATTATTATATATATATATATATATATATATATATATATAATATATATATATATATATATATATATATAATATATATATATATATATATATATAATATATATATATATATATATATATATATATAATATATAATGATGACGGAATTCAAGAGAAAAAGGTAAATTAGTTAATGTAAATAAAAGCTCGTTAAAACATTGGAAAAGACTCGAGATGGATGAGTTTTGGGAGTTGTCATTTGTTCAAAAATATAACTATTATGCACAGCTGATGAAATTACTTTTACAATTCTCAAAATCTAATAAACTATAACAAAACTCTAAAAATAAATAAATAATAATAAGTGAAATAAAATTAAAGTAATAATAATAATTATTGTTATAATTTTTAAAATGGAAGATAAATTATAAATAAATTACTTTTTTTCTAGTCTTTTCAGGACCTGATGCTTCTGACTCTGAATCGGAAAGGATTCTCTTC
>SEYY01011488.1:0-18901 GCA_009176605.1 Armadillidium nasatum | reverse complement strand
TTCTTCATGTAGGTTACTCAATGAAAGATTTAATTATGAAATGATGGGAGTGGCTTGAGACTGTGGGCATGAAAAGGATTAGGTGTGATTATAGCAGTATGAAGTGGGTGATCAATGTTTGGAAGCAAGAATAGAGCTAATAAATGTTAGGTATAATTAATCGCATGTAGTTTACAAGAGCAAAGAGGTTAAAGCATGCTATACAATAGCTATGTTAGGCCAGCATTAGAGTATTGTGCACAGGTTTGGGCTCCTCATTTAAGAAGAGACATAGATATGCTGGAGAGAGTCCAACGTAGAGCAACAAGGATGATTTCTGGCCTTGAAAATAAGAGCTATGAAGAGAGGTTTGAAAGAGTAGGAATGTCTCAGTTGAAAGGAGATTTCTCAGGGGATATGACAAGTTTACAAAATATTGCATCTGCAGTAATACAGAGATTGAAAATACTTTATTGGAGATACAGGACATGATAAGAAAATTAAAAAGAAGCCATGCCATCTCGATCTAAGAAAGTACTCTTTCAGTAATAGAGTTGTTAATTTTTGGAATGACTTGCCACAAGAGATTGTTGATTGTGATTCTCTTGTCAAATTTAAAAAGGGGCTAGATAGATATATGGATAGTTTAGGTATTATATAACTTGACTAAGCCAAATTGGTGGGTATATTTTTTTAGATCAACTATGACCAAACCTAATTGGCAGTTTTTTTGTAGTGGGTGATGTTCATTGAATTGCATGTAACTGGCCTTGGTGTTATTTTTTATTTTGCATGGAGTAAACTGATAACTAGGGATAGGACAGACCTAGTCTTTGTGCATGTATTAGTATTGATAGTTAATATTTGTTTGGACTGGGACAGTCTCGATAGGCCCTTGTGGCTTCTAACTGTCTCTATTTTTCCTATGTTCCTATGTTCCTATGAACATTCACTAGCAGAAGAGGTGCGATCAAAAAAGAAAATATTGAAAAAGCAATAAGAAAAATCTTAATTTCTTAAGAGTTTGTTTGATTTAACCACCATTAAGTATAATTTGCGATTTTTAACCTGTTTTCCCTGATTATTAGCCGGGGCCCCAGTCGCCCATATCTGTGTCTCTTGAAGTATAAGAGGGACCTGATTTTTTGGTAAATGTGTCTTGTGAGATGGTCATTGTATTTTCTTCTATATGGAAATTACAAAGACGAGTTATTCGATTTTTTTTTTTGATAAGAAGCCAGAAACGATTTTGTACACATACCTACATTTTTAAATTAATTAACAAGAGTAAATGTTAATATTTAAAACAATAATAGCACTACTTAAAAGTTTAATGGCGATTTTACAAACTTAGCTTGCCATAATAGGAACATGGAAAAATAGAGAAAGTTAGAAGCCACAAGGGCCTATCGAGACTGTCCCAGTCCAGAACAAATAATAACAATCAATACTAATACATGCACAAAAGACTAGGTCTATCCCATCCCTAGTTATCAGTTCATTCATGCATAGATGCATAGATAAAAGTAAAACCTAACCCCATTACACATGCAATGAACCATCACCCACTAAAAACTGCCGTTAGGCTTAGTCATAGGTTGATCTAAAAATTCATATATACCCGCCAATTTGGCTTAGTCAGATTATTCTATATAATACCTAAACATCCATATATCTATCTAGCCCCCTTTTTAAATTTGACAAGAGAATCACAGTCAACAATCTCTTGTGGCAAGTCATTCCAAAAATTAACAACTCTATTACTGAAAGAGTATTTTCTTAGATCGAGATGGCATGGCTTCTTTTTAATTTTCTTATTATGTCCTCTAGTTACTCTTCCATGGTCCACTATAAAGTATTTTTCAATCTCTGTATTACTGTCAGATGCAAATATTTTGTAAACTTGTATCATATCCCCTCTGAGAAATCTCCTTTCAACTGAGAACATTCCTAACTCCTTCAACCTCTCTTCATAGCTCTTATTTTCAAAGCCAGAAATCATCCTTGTTGCTCGACGTTGTACTCTCTCCAGCATATCTATGTCTTTTCTTAAATGAGGAGCCCAAACCTGTGCACAATACTCTAATGCTGGCCTAACATAGCTATTATATAGCTTGCTTATAACCTCTTTGCTCTTGTAAACTACATTGCGATTAATTATACCTAACATCTTATTAGCTTTATTCCTTGCTTCCAAACATTGATCACCCACCTTCAGATTACTGCTAATAATCACACCTAAATCCTTTTCTTGGTCCACAGTCTCAAGCCACTCCCCATTCATTTCATAATTAAATCCTTTATTTGAGTAACCTACATGAAGAACTTTACATTTTTTACTATTAAAGTTCATTTGCCACCTCTCTGCCCAACCAAGAAGTCTATCTAGATCACCTTGAAGCTTTATGCATCCATCATTATTCCTTACTGAGGTAACCACTTTGGTATCATCAGCAAACTTAGAAACCTTACATTTAAGACCTTTGTCTAAATCATTTATATATATATAAGGAACAAAAGTGGTCCCAGCACAGAACCCTTGTGGTACCCCACTCTTCACCTGTTTCCCATAATGACTTATTACCATTAAGTAATACACACTGCCTTCTGTTCTTTAACCACTCTTTAATCCAATTGTGTACCATTCCATCTATACCACACTGTGACAACTTTTGCATCAGCCTAACATGGGGTACCTTATCAAAAGCTTTGCTAAAGTCTAAATATATAACATCAACTGGATCACCCCTGTCTATACATTCAGTAATATATTCCATAAATTCTAGTAGATTTGTCTGACATGATCTACCCTTTCTAAAAGCCATGCTGGGAGTTATATAGTATCTTGTTATCATCCTAAATGTTTCTCTATATGACTTTTCAGTAACTTTTCCAAAATTTTCACAACAAGAGATGTTAAACTAACTGGCCTATAGTTCCCTAAATCTTCCTTACTACCTTTTTAAAATGGGCACCACATATGCCGTTTTCCAGTCTTCAGGTACCTCTCCAAAAGCAATAGATCGCTTAAAAATCAAATACAGTGCCTTTGCAATACTGCTACTCCCCTCTTTTAGAATTCTACCATACACACCATCTGGACCCGCTGCCTTATTTGGGTCAATATGTTCTAGTAAAGTTTAATTTCATTTAACTCAATTTCAAATGCTGTACACCTATTATTACATGTATACTAGACTATTAGTCTCTAAACTGCTATCCAACCTTTCCTCAGTAAACACTGATGCAAAATAAGCATTGAAAATATTAACCAATTCCTTATCTGAACTTACTAAATTTCCATCAATTTTAATTGGGCCAATTTTCTTATCCTTGCTTTTAAATTTATAAAAACTAAAAAACTTTTTCAGGTCTTTATTACTGTTTCTTGCCAAATTAATTTCTGCCATTCTCTTTGCTCTTCTTATTGACTGGTTAAGTTCATTCCTAATTCTCTTATAATGTTCCAAATCTTCCACCCTGCTCCTACCTTGAATATTTTAACATCTACGCTTTTTCACTGATTTTCTCTTTCTCTCTATTCCACCAACTAGGTTTTCTATTTGCCACCCTAATGGATTTATCTTTAAAACACACAGACTGAATGGAAGACAATATTTCCTTGAAGTATTCCCACATGATGAAACAATTCTGACCATCAAACTCCTTATCCCAGTCAATTTCATTGAGCATTGCTCGGAATTTGCTAAAATCTCCGTTTCTGAAATCTAATATCTTTTCCCTATTGACTTGCAATTTGGGCCCAGACCTCATATTCCAGTTAAATCTAATAATATAATGATCACTAGCTCCTAAAGTCTCCCCAACTTCGATATCATTCACCATATTCTCATCATTTGTTAATATTAAATCTAACAATGCCGCATGCCTTGTCGGTTCTTGAACCATCTGACTCAAAAAGTTGTATAGAATACAATTTACAAATACTGAACTTCTATTAACCATGCTACTCAAAGTATTCCACTCAATGTCTGGAAAATTAAAATCACCCATAATGACTACCCCTTTTGCATTATTTTCACACGCTACTTTGATTTCCTTCACCATATCTTCATCTAATACTTGACTCTGATCAGGAGCTCTATAAAATGCTCCTATCCTGTATGATTTATTATACATAAGAATATCTACCCACAGAGATTCCACATCCTGATTTGTTTTAATGTCAGCAATTAACACCGATTCAATATTGCTTTTAACATAGAGTGCTACACCTCCACCATTTCTTCCTCTACGTTGGTATAGGTAAAATGAGTATCCTTCTATTTCATATTCCTGTAGGGAATCTCCGTAAAGTGCCTCATTTACCCATGCTTCAGTAATGCAAATAATGTCAAGATTCTCCTTTATGATGTAACTAGTCAACTCATCTTTTTTTGTTTCTAAGGCTCTGAGCATTGTGTAAAAACATTTCATACTAAACATGTCCTTATATGTATCCTTTCCATCTTGATTTCTAGTAATGTCTCCATTTTTATTAATCGGCCTATATTGTAAAGCACCTTTATTTTTATTCATACCACCATCAATATTACAATCCCCATCGCCACAACTAGCAGAGAATAATATGCCCTTCACTATTTACCTTTTCCCAGAATCTCCCTGTAACCTAGAAGCTGCACCGTCGACTGGGTGAACTCCATCTCTTGCAAACAGTTTTTGTCTGAAACTCTTCCCATGAAAAAATCCAATATTCTCTGAAAAACATAATCTAACCTTTTTCATACAAAAGCCATAGTCTATGCTTTGCAATGACAGGTTGCTGGAATGCTGGATCGGTATCAGAAGGCATGGTATAAAATTTTATAGCTACTTTGGAGAGAATTTTTTTTTTTTTTTTTTAAATAAATAAATAAATAAATGGAAACTACGGATGCGAAATATTATGCAAAAAAAAGTAAATTATGCATATCAAATTATAAACTATATATATATATATATATATATATATATATATATATATATATATATATATATATATATATATATATATATATATATATATATATATATATAATATATATATATATATATATATATATATATATATATATATATATATATATATATATATATATATATATATATATATATATATATATATATATATATATATATATATATATATAATTAATGCTTAAACCGCACTAAAATTTTTACGTAAGAATAACTTTTCCAAAAATATCTAAAAACTATTTTTAAAAATGTCTAAAAAAAAATATAAATAAATTTAATAAACCTAGAATAAAATGATTAAATTAAAACTAAAAACTACACAAGCTTTCGAGACCATACAATCTGTCTTGTTCAAGTGAGTCTCAAAAAAGAATGAAGAACGAAAGAGAGTTAACACCTACAAAAATCAAAACCTAGGAACTATGTATAAAAGTAACTTCTTTCAAAATGTTATTAGCTATCGGATCCAGATAAAAAGCTCCCCTAGTAATGTTCATATTGTCAGTATTATTGATGACAAAAGATTCCAGTAATTTTTTTGAATTATTATCTTGCACTTTTGTAATACAAGAAAAATCATTCATATTTATGAAGTGATTTTCATTTCTTCTATGTTGTGCAAGAGCCGAATTAATATCATCTATTCCAAGACTATAAGAATATTGGTACCTACGTCTATTTATGTTTACTGTTTCCCCAACATATATTTTTTACAATTACTGAATTTTACTTTGTAAACTCCATTTTCATTTTTTTCCTTTTAATATAGGTTTTAAAAACTTTTTAACGTACCAGGCACCGAATGAACCATATTCACATTTTTTAAAATCCTCCAACAATTTGGACAACCCGAATAGACTAGAACATTTTTCAGATTAAAAGGTTCCTGTATTTTAGGACTATAAAATTTTCTTTTTGCATCCTTCAAAGCTCTTCTTATAATATAATTTGGATATTTTAAAGCTAAAATATTTTTCCTAACAAAGTCACTCTCATCAAAAAAAAAAAAAAAAACTACTACTACTACAAATTTTTAGAGCACGCAGGAATTGTCCGAAAACAATACCCTTCTTTACATGTGAGGAGTGGCATGAAGAGTTGTTTTTGCAACAATAGAAGAAATGAAAATCACTTCATAAACATGAATTTCTCTTGTATTACAAAAGTTCAAGAAAATTATTGGAATTTTTTGTCATTAATAATACTGACAATATGAACATTACAAGGGGATATATATATATATATATATATATATATATATATATATATATATATATATATATATATATATATATATATATATATATATATATATATATATATATATATATATATATATATATATATATATATATATATATATATATATATATATATGGGTCCGATAGCCAAACATTTTGAAAGAAATACCTTTTTTAAAGAAGTACTTTTGGCTGTTTTAGATTAATTAATTTTAATACATAGTTGCTAGGTATTGATTTTTGTGGGTTGTTAGTTCTCTTTCGTTCCACATTCTTTTTTCGTGATGTTTCTTGGAATGTAACATTACTTCTCTTTCTAAACAACCTTCTAAAAGGTTATTGCTCTGAGACTACTTCAGAAATTTTTCACTTAACCACAGTTGTTTGCTCTCCCCATATAGGTGGTGTTCGTTTCTGTATGTAGTTCCATTTACATATCTGGGGTAGTCCCACTCAAACAGTTCTCCAAAAGGTAGAGTCTAAGGCTTTTCATTTTATAAACTCTCGCTCTTACTACCTCTTCGCAATCTCTTTCGGCCCAACAAACGGTTGTCACTTTTCCTATACTACCCAGCAAAAATTTGGTTCTTTCGGACAAGACCAAATAAAGATTCTTTGTAGGAATCAATTCAAATTTTGTTGGAACATGTTAGGTTTTGGATATGGACATTTTTCATTTCTTGTAAGAAATTCCTTGTCATGTCTGACAATGTTTTCTAGTAAGAACCGACTACAACTATTGCTAAAATCAACAAAATCCCACTAAATTTCCAGATTTCCAGCAAGAACTTATAATTTTCATCAATTTCCCACAAAAATATACAAAAGGAAATTGCGTATTATGAATATTTTCCTTTCTAACGCAAACCCTCATGTATACAACTTTTTATGTATAATTTAACCGTTAACTATTTATCACATTTGATTGATAATCAAATATAAATTTTATTACTTACACCAAATTTGTTAGAAATTAAATCGGTCAAGCCATCTGTTGAGTTTGAAACTTACTTGGACATGTCGGCCTTTAATTAAGACTTCTCTAGGATCTTCCAACTCTAGTGGAAATTGATAGGAATCTGACTTTTACCAACTTGAGAAGATATATATATATATATATATATATATATATATATATATATATATATATATATATATATATATATATATATATATATATATATATATATATATATTATATATATATATATATATATATAAAACAAATTTATAACAATTAATATAATATTTAAAAACACTGTTACATAAAATGCACTCAAACACAAATAAAAAATATGAAAAAAAAAACAAAACAACACGGAATATATATATATATATATATATATATATATATATATATATATATATATATATATATATATATATATATATATATATATATATATATATATATATATATATATATATATATATATATATATGCTTGAATTTTGAATTATATTGACTAAAAATTGTGGGAGGGGTGAGGCTCCCTTGTTTACGTTCATGACATTGGACATGAAAAGTTTTGAATAAAATCTTGCATGAAGTTTTTATTTCTAAAGTTGAATCCTTCACTATTTCCTCTCTCATTTCTTTCCACTCTCTCTTTAGTTGTTGTATTAAATGGGCATTGAAATAATATTAATGTTTTTAATTACGTATTTTATTATTATTATTGCTAATATTATTATTACTTAATTTATTTTAAAAACCTTAAAATTGATGATTTTTTAATTTTAGTTTACTCATTTTTCTTATATGTTGATGATTATCATCGCTATAACGACCATTAATACTTTTCAGATTTTAGTTATTTTATTACAGCACTTATAATAATTAACATTATTACTTTAAAAATTTATAACATTATTATCATATTTATTATCATTCTTATTATTAATAAATTATTAATATTAATAATATATATTATTAATATTAATATTATTATTATATTTAAATTATATTAAAATAAAATTAAAAAAAAAAAAAAAAAAAAAAAAAAAAAAAAAAATATATATATATATATATATATATATATATATATATATATATATATATATATATATATATATATATATATATATATATATATATATATATATATATATATATATATATATATATATATATATATATATATATATATATATATAAGGCGTGGGTGGGTTAGTGTGTTTATATAATCTGTAATTCTTCTGGTCATATGAATGAGATGGTGGTATTGTATTCTGTGAATGAGTTGATCTAAAATTTTGAGTAATTGACCGAAAAGAAAGAGTGAAAAAATTCAACTTTTTAAAGGTTTCTTTTTCAAAGAATGTCTACAAAACAGCGAAACTAATCCCAACGATAAAAGAAAATGGCAAGTAATCAAACGGCTTCACAACTCCCAAAACAAAACAACCCTCCAAAGTTAAACGAAGCCTTAAAACAAAACAATAACTCTCTCCCTTCACTCAAACAACATTGTAGCATTCTGGCTCAATACTACTTAACATCTCCAATAAACCTACATACCACAACAAGTAACAAAATAATCCGAAAGATCAAACAAACACGCTTAGAACACAATTCAACCTCCCCCTATTTTCCATCCAAGACATTACCCAAGCAATCAAAACACTTAAACAATTCCACTCCCAGCAACAGGCTCAGATAACGTCTCCAACCTGCACCTAAAACATCTAGAACCCTCAGCTATAACATACCTAACCAAAATCTATAACCAATCATGCACACACATCTTTATCCCAGAGATATGGAAGAAAGCTATAACATCCAAATAAAACCCAGGAAAGATTCAAACCTTTCTCCTTCGTATCGCCCAATCTTCTTTCTATCCACCCTATGCAAAATGTTTTGAAAAACTCGTACATACAAAAATAGTCAGTCAGTCTCTACACTTTACACATGGATTCAATAAACCTCATTCAACCACCACGGCACTTATCACAATCTCCAAAAAAATTATAAATTGCCTCAACAAAAAGCAATCCCATATAACCATACTCGTGGCCATCGACATTAGTAAAGCTTATCATACTCTTCCCTGACATAGTCTTCTAAAAAAAATTTACATTTCCCAATACTCAACAATTACAAAAAATGGTTATCCAATTTCTTATCCGATCGCACATCTCGAGTCTCTAATAAAAACCGGTAAAATAAGGAAATGGTGTCCCATAGGGAACCATCCTATCTCCTCTTCTTTCCAATACGTTTACAGCAAATCTACCCATCTCACAAACACAAAAAATAAAACTAATAACATATGCCAATGATATAACCATTACTATACAAAACCCATCCATACCCACAGCTACCACATTTATTCAATCATACTCGTATATTCAACAAATGAAATCATGGCTACACTCCAATAGAATGACAGCCTCCCTTGAAAACTCAATATCTCTAATTACCACTGAAAGACATCAATCCTGCATCCACTCCCAGGTAAAACAAAATAATACCTTTATTCCCCTCATCAAATCTACAAAAAATCCTCGGCCTATGTTGGTTATGATTAGAATCATATTCTAAACATAACCAATACTACAAATAGGAAACTAAACATCTTATGGACACTGTCACCAAACAATTTTAGCATAACCACCCTTACCATAGCACACAAATACTTTATAATACCAACACTTAACTATGCATCGCGAGTCTGGTACCCTGCCACCTCCTCTTCAAACATAGAAGAGAGAAAAAAAAAAACTGCTCTTCGAAAAATCACAGACTGCACTAAAACTACCCCAATTCAACACTTACACAAAGAAACAAAAATCATCCCGTTCAAAGATCACTTAGACATGATTGGCACCAATTCTATTCCAGCACTCTACGCCCATCATAACCATGCCACTATAACCTACAAGACACCGCATGAAATCACCTCCATAATAAATACTATGAGAACATCTTCAGAACCACTCCTCCTCCTATAAATATCACGGTATCGGTAGCTTCTTTCCTGTAAGGGAATAAAAATTGAATTTTACTTCGAAGTAATTAGGACTATACAAAACTCCGGCCGGAGCCACAGTTGTAAAATGTCAACTTTTGCTAACTTCGGTTAAAATTTATTATTTGAAGACCACAGACGTAGACTGCACATAAAGGTTATTCAAAGCACCAAGGAACATTTTTTTTTCAACTTATTCAAATTATTAAGAAAAAATATATTGAAATTAAATGTTCCTCAAAATTTGGGCAAGGTTGGTTAAGTGACATGGGTGTCGCATCGAATAAAAGGAGGGTCTGTGGGCCTTCGAAATCTATTGATACTACAGAAATTTCGCAAGAATGCAAAAATGCGTATCTCTCCCAATTATGTAAAGTTCCAAAATTGTATTCTGTTACCTTTAAAATTAAAAATTTTATTCCAGAAATAAAAAACTGTTCGGATCCCCTTAAGCAGAAATATTTCATGAAAAGTAAAAACTTTTGTTAACATTAAAAACTAAAACGTGATTTGTGTTTTTAAACAGTGAAGAAGCGTCACTTAAAATTAAAAAAATTATTTTATCAAAGCTGAAAATAAAGATTTTAATAGAAAAACTTAAAAACATTAATATAAATAAATACTACATAAACAAATAAAATGCTACAATACTGCCTTTGAAGTTAAACAAAAGAAAAAAAATGGTCTTGCATTTCTTTTTAAAAACCAGCTTTTAACGTGAGGTTTTTCACCCTGGGGTTTGATATACAATTATAAAATAGCGAAAAAAAAAAAAAATTAAAAATTACCAGCCAACTTTCTTCTTCCTTTAATGCTTATTAAGCTTGTGCCTTTTTAAGTTTCCTTTCTGATTACATTCATAGGAACAGTCAGAACATTTAAATAATTTTACGTTTGTGTGTGTAAGCATGTGTGTTTTTAAGTTTCCTTTCTGATTACATTCATAGGAACAGTCAGAACATTTAAATAATTTTACGTTTGTGTGTGTAAGCATGTGTGTTCTTAAGTGTCCTTTGTGATTACATTCATAGGAACAGTCAGAACATTTAAATAATTTTACGTTCGCATGTGCAAGCATGTGTCTTTTTAAGTCTCCTTTCTGATTACATTCATAGGAACAGTCAGAACATTTAAATAATTTTACGTTTGTGTGTGTAAGCATGTGTCTTTTTAAGTTTTCTTTCTGATTACATTCATATGAGCAGTCAGAACATTTATACAACTTTATATTTCTGTGAATCAGCATATGTTTTTTCAATACGGACCTGAAATTGCATTCATAACTGCAATGAGCGCACTTAAACTTTCTTTTGTTGTGTGTTTTTAAATGAGTCTTCAACTCATCTTTGCTTTTAAAACTAAAATTACAATATCTGCAAATCAAATTTTCTACATGATACTTTTTTATGTTTTCTTTCTTTATACATTCTGGCAAAGGGATGAGTGATTCAATTTGAGGAAAGCTCTGAAATAAAATGAATGAATTGATATATATATATATATATATATATATATATATATATATATATATATATATATATATATATATATATATATATATATATATATATATATATATATATATATATATATATATATATATATATATATATATATATAATATAAATGGTATTGGCCCTTCTGAGCTTTATTTTTATTATAAAAAGAATAACTAGGAATGAATGTAGCATAATCAGTTGTTTAAATTATATTGAATTAAAAAAAAATATTAAATTAAAATTAAAAATTACAAAAACTTTAATATTGATTGATGTTTGGGTTCTTTTTATTATTAAATTTATTTTGTGAAGTCATCATCAAGATAACTGCAAAGGAATAAATACAAACATTAAATAAACTGAACATCTAAAATAAAAACAAAAATATAAAAGACAATAAAAATTGACTAGAGGTGATAAAGGTGACACAATAACCATACGATGCAACACCAACAAGTATATGAACTTTAATGAGGAAAAAAACACAGTAAACACAAGGTAGTAAATAATTGGAATAGTTGGTTGTAGAAGAAGAGAGAAATAAGTATGTGAAAACGTATGTATCCACATGCTCGTAAATAAAGGAAAGCAGGCACAAAAAAAAAAAAAATAAATTTTATTTATTTATTTATATAATTTTTTTTTTCCTTTTTTCGGTGCCCAAATTGGTCAGACTTTCGGTCGTACTTCTTTGATCAATCACGTAATATGGTTTGAAATTAGTTCAAAAAGTGTCTTAGAACAACTTACCTTTTAGAAGCATTTTTATTTAAGAGAAACAATATTATCACACCGATATAGACTAGAAGAAAACAAATACAAATATATAATAGGGAGAGTAGAAAGTAGAGTTGGGTAATTTCCAAAAATGTTTGTAGATGAATGCATTGAGTAGATAAATAAAGGAAATAGTTTTTGAAATACTGAAAACAACGTCATTTTTTTGACGTACCCATTTGAAAGAGAGAAAAATCAGTTATTTTTCTAAAGCTACCTTTTTATTCATATAAATAAAGATTAAGTTACTGTAATCAACATGAGTGGATATGAAAAATGATATTAGAAGGTCCTTAAAGACAAGTAGAAAGGAAAAAGAGGATGCAATCGAACCTTGAAAAACACCAGTAGTGCTTTTCTCTCTCACTCTCTCTCTAAGAGTAGAAAGAGAAAAATTCTCTTGTATTGCGTATATAGTAGCGAATCGGACTCAATTTCAAAGTGCCTTGGCTCAAACTCAAGAGAGAAACTCTATAAAAAGGTTTAATTTCTACATTAAGGTAAAAAAAAAACTTGTCGAATTTGAACATAATAATAAAAAAAAAATTTTTAAATGAAATTACAATTACATAGAGATTTTGCACAATTTTGAAATGAAATATAAGTAACATGTGACTCAAGGAATTTTTTGAAGGTATCCTTGTGAAAAATTGCATGAGGAGAGTCAGAGTTTTTCCCAAACAGAAAACTTTTTTTTTATCTGATTCAAATTAACTTTCAAAATTTTTTTGATTTCTTTATTTTCTTCAATAATGAAAAAATATTATTTGAAGTGATAAATTTCTAAAAATGAAGCCGACTTATTATTATCAATAATAATAATAATGAAAAGTTTTCCACTAAATAACCTGCTATAACTTAAGTAATTAATCAACATCTGAATCAACATACCTTTGAGTGCTGACCACAAGATTTCTCCTCAATCATCATCACATTTTCGGATTTTATGACACCATTGTTAACCAGTCCTTCGTCTAACACGGATTCCTTCTCTGATTCAGTCAACTCTGACTTTATAGATATATTTTCATCTAACTCTTCAATTTTAATGTCTTCTGTTTTTAAAGTGAAGTCCGATTCATTATCACAAAAGATCTGAAATAACAAAGAATTTGATTAAGCTTACTGGGATGTAATACAACCAAAATCAAGCCAAAGTGTGATAAAGATCCATGAAGGGAGGTAATCAAGTTTGAAGACCAATTAGACAATCAAATAGAAGCTAACTCTACTCTAGTTAATAGGAACATGGCATTGATTTAAGAAGGTCGGGTTGGATTGCAAATATTAATCCTTAAAAACATTCCAAATCATCAGATGTTGGAAAAAAGAAAGTTGGTCAGTAAATTAGAAAGGAAACTCATAGAGGGACAAAGAAGTCAAAGAAATTTGACAAAAGTGTTAATAGAATTTAGGACCTGTAGGACTCGCATCATGTATTATTAAAACAACTGTTTGAAGAACAGACAATGACCATATTGCAAAATTTTGAAAAATTTTCTCGTCAAAAGATTTTAAATTATTAAAATAATATATTAGTTATTTTCAAAAAGCATCAATAAATTACATTATTACATTTCCTAAAAATATTTTTTCTTATAAACTAATGGAGCAGCCTCAACCATAGTATGGTTTGTTTAAAGAATTAACAAGTAGCAAGTAACCAAAAATTTGTGTTACTCTTTCTGTTAGTTGTATGAAAAGGAAATCTCCTTCACACTTTGCATTTAAGCTATTAGTGACAAATAAATTTCAGACTCCACCTGAGAGCATTGCAGGATGAAGCCATGTCCATTTTATATATACTGGTATACCTCACATAGAACGGTTTTGATTAGTGTGGTTTCACTATGGTACAGATTATTAACTAATGTAATAATATAAAATTCAAAATTAGTATTTTTTTTTAAAAAAATAAGTGAAAAATGTAGGTATGCTTCCCGCTTAGAGTTTATTTTACGATAACTGCGCTAGACACACATTGTTTACTATTAAGTATTCAACTAGCCACATTACTTTCAAATTGTGTTATTTATCATTTTCAAATTCTTGAAATTATGATCTTCCTTTTTTTGTATGATGAGAAGAGGCCAAAGAAGAAACAAGTGCAAACATCAATATTGCAATTTTTTAGAAATAAAAAATGAAATCTTTAAATATTTTCTTGTTCAATAATATATATTAATAAAAGCATTTAAATTTATGTTTTATTATTCATTCGTATTCGTTTTTGTCATAATATTTTCATTTACAAATTTAAAAAATCCATAAAATTTACAAGCTTAATTGGGCCAACCTACTAACAGATTTTTTGTGTTTTTTTTTTAAGAAACACAAGGCAGCTACTTCAATTTCACACATATATATATATATATATATATATATATATTATATATATATATTATATATATATATATATATATATATATATATATATATATATATATATTATATATATATATATGCATAGATTATTGCACTTGCAAAGTTAGAGTCTTGCTTAATATGGCTTTGTAGCTCTAGGGTCGTAGATAGCTTTAGTATGATGGCAGACCTAACATTCGTCTTACTAATAAAATTTTATTTCTTACCTTTACAGAATTTTTTTTCTTATCTTAATAAAACCATATGTACAGTGGGTTTATTGAAATGTTATCACTGTTTTGTTTAATATTTTTATTTTGTATAATAATTTTCAATTACAGTCACAGATTTTTTTTACAGTGTTTCTTTCACCGGCTATATCGTTCGGCGTCTCTTTTTATTCTAATACAAAAAGATCGATATTATATCGATATCGAATATCGCTTATTTACGCGATATATTGGTATCCAACTCGATACATATCGATTATCACATATATTTAAAAAATTAAATATTATCATATACAAATACAACTTTTACTCCAAGATGGTGACTTCCAGAGAATGAATTTCCAAGTAACCAGTTTACTTGGAGATTCATACCTGAACACCCAACCTTCTTACCTAGATGTTAGAATAGTGATTTGAAGAAATAGTGAAAAGTAAAGCATTAGAGGAAACTTATTCTAACAAATAGTATACCTTAAAAATTGTACAAATCCAATTTTTAAAAAAATGTAAAATATTAAAATTACAAAATTGTAAAAAAATCAATTTTAAAAAATGTAAAATATTAAAAAATTACAAAAATATATTTTATAGCACCTTCAATTTATTTATCACATTCATAATTCATCACTTTCATTACTTAAACTAAAATATGGTTTAATATTAATAACATTTTCGCATTGAACTTTATTATTCTTTTTTATGTATACATTATTACCGGAAAATTTTACAATGGGATAGGGACCATGGTATACTGCTTCTAGTTTGTTTCTGCCATATTGCTGGTTCTTTACAAGAACAAATTTCGCATCTTGTAAGTTCTTTGGGACATATATTTTTGGATTTTTGGCAGAAAATTCTGGAGATAGAGGGAGTCCCAAAAATAATTTCAATTTTTCGGCGTACGTTTTTATTGAAAGTGGGAATGAGGACTCTACTTGTTCTATTAAAGCTCCAGGGAGGGAGGGTTTTGACCCATCATTAATATAGCAGGGGTTATTCCTTCTGAGTTTAACGGTGCCGTTCTTAAACACAACAGCACTAGGGGAAGGATCAACCAATAATTCTGAACATCTTCCAACTCATCCGACAGCATGGCTCGAAGAGACCTCAATAGTGTTCTATGAGAATTTTCTATGAGTCCATTACTCTGAGGGGTATAGGCAGAAGTAAAGTTATGTCGGGATCCTAACTCCTCACAAACACTTGTAAATAAATCAGAAGTAAATTGTCCACCACGATCCGAAACATAAGTTCCTACCACTCCAGCTGTGGGCAAGAACTCCCGTGTAATTGTCTCCACAATTGTAGAGGTTTCTATGTTTTTCAATGGGAAAGCAAAGAGATAGCGAGAAATCTATCAATTAAAGTTAAAAGATATTTATAATTTTTACATGCAGGCATTTTAAGAATATCTATATGAACCACCTGAAATTTTGCTGAGACTGGCTGGTAAGATTCATATGGTGGGCTTATTTTGCGTAATGATTTAGATCTCTGACATGAATCACAACTTAGAACAAACTGCTTTGTGTATTTTGGCATATCCTTCCATACAAAGCGCTTCCTAAGAGATGCCAGAGTTTTCTTGACTCCAAAATGCCCAATGAAATACGAATAAGAAATAACAGGTATAAGAAAGATTCAGGAACAAAACACGAGGTGAAGAGGAATAGATTCATCGACAACCAAAGACAGTAGGTCATTTTTATAATAATAGTTTCGCTTGGTCAGCTTGAGATTAGTATTTTCTTGCTTGTTTAAATATTTTTGAAGTTGCACATCTGTTTCTTGTGCTATTTGAAGTTCTTTATAATCAATTTTACACTGAAATAGTTTAAACACTTCACAGGATGAAATATGGAAAATAGATGACAGTGAATGACAGTCATCCTCTATTAAAGAATCCTGCTGTGGAGAAACTCTGGTGTGACCAATGCTTCATCGCAGTTTACTTCAGGAAGGACTTCTGTAACAGTGTCTTCTCTTCCAAGTTGGAGTGAATGGCTTGTTGCTTCAGCATATTCTGCAGAAGTTGAAGGAGCTGGTAATTTTAGTGAACTGGTAGTTGGCTGCTCAGCAGGATTCTGCTAATAACAGCTATAATATTTTCTTCAGATTTGATATAGTTATGTCAAATCATATTAACAAGAAAGTTATTAACGCTGCCCCTTGCAAGCAAGTGATTACATCAGTCTCCTTTTTAAGTGACTGTGTGACTGAGAGATTGTCACAAAACACATCTACCTTTCGTCCTTCTACGATATGTTGAAATTTTTTCACAGTTTTAACCAAGGCAAGAAGTTCCTTGCTAAAAAATACTATAGCTCATTTCAGTTGGGTTTAATTTATAACTATAGAATCCAAGTGGAACAGTTTTTTCATTTTCGGTCGAAACTACTACACCAGCCAAGGCTGTCTGACTGGCATCTGTGAATTGATATTTTGGCACTATTAGAAGAAACCAAAGGAGTAGCATTTTTAAGAGTAAGTTTTGCTAGATTAAATGCTTCTTCAGCTTCAGGATTACATTTTACTCTCCTTTTGAGAGTATGGAGCACCTTTTAGAAATGAAAGAAGAGGAGAGATAGTATTAGAAATTCCAGGAAGAGAAGATCTGAAATAATTTATACTTCCTAAAAAAGAACGTAGATCCTTAACAGTCTTAGGTTTTGGAATGTTTAATATAGAAAGACTTTTATCCTCACTAGGAAGCATAAAACCTTCCGACACATCAAAAACAAGATATGTAACTTTTGGTTGGGCAATTTTGCACTTATCTGCACTTAGTTTTAAATTAAAATAATTTAACCTATCAAAAACCATTTCTAAGACTTTTAAATGCTCCTCATGAGTTGGAGTAGCAAAAAGATGTCATCAATATAGATGAAAAATATTAGGAATACGAGAAAATTAGAGAGATATATTTAGTGAAACTGGTGGGACTAGAATGAAAACCTTCAACTATACTGTTATACGAAAAACTACCATATGGAGTATTAATTGTTAAAAACTTTCTACAATCGGGGTGAACTTTTAAATTATAGAAGGCCTTCTTGAGATCAAGGACAGAAAAAACTTTTGCACCAGCAAGAATGTTTGAAAAATCTCCAAATTTGGCAAACTAAAATTGTCACGAACTGCTCTTTTGTTGAGAAGCCTCAGGTCAGCTACAATGCGGACTCCACCTGAGGGTTTTGGCAAAACGGAAATTGGAAACCCCCATGGTGAATGTGAAGGAGATAAGACCCCAGCATTAACTAACTTGCCTAATTCCACTTTAGCTTTGTCATATAGGCATGTCGAGATTCTTCTGCTTTTTATATTTATGGGAGGTCCTCTTACCTCAAATTTATATGGGACCAACTCTTTTAAGGCCTCATATTCTGCGGGATGTAAGGGGAAATTTTAACACTTTATTTGTATATTCACTGCTATCACTATTATTTATTTCACTTCTTTTTAATTTTATTATTTTTATACATACAGGAAGAATTGTTTATGTTGCTACCCCCAGCATTATTTTTACCATTAAGTATATTTTCATTTACCATTGTATTACCATTATTACATAACTCTGAGCTATTATTTAAATATAAATCAGTAAATATTTCCTTAAAATTAAATAATAGATTAGAATAAAGAGAAGGCGCGGAAGGCAATTTGGGAGATAAGTAACATTACAATTCAATTTTTTTATGGGTACGACTCCACATCATTTCCTACAATTACATCACAAGAGCTTTTTGTCTTAGCATCGATAATTGTATGATTACTAAAATCAATTAAAAAGTTATATTTATGAAAAAAATCTATTCCTAAAATATTACTAATTACATCACAGATTAAGAATGTATGTTCATA